>QLOH01000094.1:0-27500 GCA_026901365.1 Sesbania bispinosa | reverse complement strand
CTCTCTTCGCTTTCTCACTCCAACCAAACAGACGGAAAATGACATTATCTTCTCACTTGTGTTTTTTATTTAACCATATGTATCCTCCACGGGAGGCCGATATCTTCTCACTTGTTTGTCGTTCAAACAAGTTGGATGAATAGAAAATTCAATATTTATTTTCTCCAATTTCTGTCCATTTAAATAAACTAAAAATTATCTTTTTTTAATTCTCTTTTCTCTCCTTAACAAAACAGAGTGTTAGTCTCATGCTGGTTCAAATATTAAATTTTTTAACATATCTCATAGTTTTATAAAAAAAATAAAAACTAAGTTCACATTTTTTAATTTTATATTATTTATTAGAAAATTATATTAAAAAAACTTGTATAAATATTCTGTTTCTTAAAAAGAAATCTATATAACAAAAATGTTAATGATGAAATAATAAATAATCAAATATATATAACTTTATATATAAAGGATAACCAACAACTCACAAGTTTATTAAAATGTTATTATATTCAATAAGTTAAAAAACTCATCTTAATTATAACACAATTATGATTTTTTCACACTCAATTTCATTCACTCACCTCTACACTCTCCTTTTCTTTCTATTTATCTCTTTCTTCCTCGTTAGTTATCACATCTTTTATTTTCTCTCTTTTCATTTAATTTTTCTTTCTATATATCTCTTTCTTATAAATTCCCAATATAAGGATTTGGATTCTCTTAAGTCTCTTCGGCAAAATTTAGGTATAGAAATTACTAAGAAGATAAAATTTATAACTAATTCCTAATTATTTCTAGCCTGTTTGTATAAAATTCTCAAATAGTGAAAATCGATTATGTAGAATCGAAATAAAATCACATCCATAAAAAATACTTCGTAAAGTGTGCATCATTCATCTCAACCATTATTTCTAAACCAATTCTACTCAACTATAAACCAAACGGACATTTGATAGTTAAGAAATGTTCTAAGAGACAAAATAGCAATAGAGATGATCCTTACACCCCAACATGATTATAGACATTCAAATACTTTTAAGTCACATCTGCTATTCACCTATCCTCGGTGCTCCTTAAGTTAGTTTATACTTTATAGCTAGGACAGTTCACAGTTGCCAGCTAACTTAAAGCTGGGAAAATTTTGTTCATTATCATTGAAGACGAGATGTAGGCTGGCTGATTGGCAGTTCAACAGCTTTCTCTCAAGTGCCTAAAATCTCATTGATAACCTAACTGTACTTGGAAAGGACACAAAATTTTCACCCTTGTTACATCACTTTCCCATTTTGTCAAGCACAGAATCTCTCAACCCTCTATGGTTTATTGTACTTTAGAAAACTAATTAACTGGTATGATAGGGTACTTGTTTTTCAGAAAGGGTGGTTATACTAATAACTTAACATCACATTTGATTTTGATATATAATTATATTTGTAGAAGGACCTTCTTTGCTCAAGTACTATTCTTCAGTTCTCATGATATTTTTATTTATACTTAATATCTCTTATTTTATATACAATTATTACACTTTTTTTGAAAAGAAATAAATCTCAGTAAAGTTATGATAAATTAGAGCAGATGAGATTAGACCCATTAAACCTTTATGTCAATAAGTTCTGATTTAGCCTACGGTTTTGCAACTTGAATATAATTCATCAATGAAAAGGGATATATAGGATTAATTAATGAAACTCAGTTTCCATAGTGTATATGTACGATGGTTCATCAATTTGCTTGCTCATTTTGGAGAAACTTCCACTGAGAGCTAAATATGGATGGTGCCTAGCTATAAATTGTTCCAGGTACTTTAAATCTTTGATACGTTATTGGCCTTGTTAGAATCTTTTTATTGGAATAAATGCTAAGAGAAGCAGAGCACCAAGTTCAAGTGTCAAGGTGGGGAAAAACTTGGTGATGTAAAATGACACAAAATATTCGAACCAAATTAAACCGATCATAGTGAGTGAGCCACTTTGTCCATTGCAATCTGATGAAAATCAGCACATGGTGGCAATTCCCCATTGTTAAATGTGATTTTTCCCATAAAAGTAATGTATTTTTCACACGCTAGCTATTCAAGAAATAAACAGAGTATATATATAATAGTGAAACGTGCTCAAAATGGTTGCCATGAGATCTTGCAACTCCAATAGATCTAGCCATTGGATTGGAAAAAATATCAAGCAACAGATTGCAATCACCATCACCTACATGTGCTAGAAACTGGTTAAGTACACGAGTGTGACTTTGGAGTGTTATCTAAAGCAGGAAAGGGGGTAACTTTCTGGCTATTATCTATGCCTAACCGAATTTGCTAACAGATATGGCAAAGATGTTTGGCGAGACCTGTGGATGAATCAATGTCACTTTGATAAATGGTACTTTAGCATTAACTAGGGGCACCAAATTAGGTAAGGCCCAATAATGTAAACTAACACACATACATGAAAAGGAAAAGGATACAAGCAAGGGAATGGATGGTGGTAGCATCCAAAACTGCATGCTACTATTGGATCAAATGGAAGGTAACACATAAATCAAAGGAAGATAAATTAGAAACGTGTCTCTAAGTTGTGGGAGGAGGGTGATCTAGATGTTGACTTAGAACTTAGAAGTATGCCTCGTCTTTTTCATTGTTGGTATAAAGTTAGTTACTCTTTCATTTGACAAAGCCATTTTTTTTTCTTTCTTCAGTAATATATGAAGGAATCTTTAGTACAGTGAATCAATTTTATTTTTCTTCAAGTTGTTTTTCAGCCGGTCCCAGCTGCAAATTAAGGATTTTGTTACTTTCAAATTGATGCATTTTTAAACACGTGAGAATTGTGGATGAAAAATTATGCGGTTATTCTACTTAAACAATTACTTTAGACAGATTTGACACATAAAATGCAAGTTGATGTTGAGGTTTATTATTCGATGTGGACCATATTGGCTGGAATTCATTATCAAAATCAAGTAACACAGTACTACTTTACACAAATTTTGGTGAGTCTACAGAACGCTCGAGTGGACATGCATCTATATAACAATAAATCAAAAAAGAATAGAAAAAAAAATAAAGGTCTGTAGTCTGAAAAAACTTCTTTTATTTTATTTTTTATTTTCAAAAGTTAATAAAAAAACAGTGAAAGTGATTATTACTAAACTAAATGTAGTAACACAAGTACTAATTCAATACCACATTTTTTTATAACCAAAGAAAATTATATTAAAAATAGTAGAAGGGATACTTGAACCCATAGAAAAATATGGATCACTGTTGAAATTCAGTACCACGTTAATATTCGAAAAAGGGATAATTCAGAGATTAACTCTCTCAATAAATTTATGGATCACTGCTAAATTCTGTAAGTAATTCTCAATGTAGAGACTCCTTTTTGCAATTTGTGACTTCGCTGTTCTAGACTTTTATTTTTACTTTTAAAATTGTTTGCCCGTTTCCTGTCATGCCCAAAATGAAAAAGATAAAGAGAAAGTAAAACTCACGATAACTTCCTTTTCTTGCTATAAATGTTATTACATTTTTATTAAACAACACTTTGAAAAGGACATTTCATAAACCTTTTCAAAACACAATTAAGTTTTTAAAAAAGTATGAAATATTCCGTGTACACAATATATTGATTATTTTTAAAATATATAAAGTTAAAATAAATAAATACTTAAAATGTTCATGATAAAAAAAAATTTGAAATGACAATAAAACCCAATCATGTGAGTATCAATCATCTATGACACGTCTCGGTTATGAGAGGAAAAAACGTATTTTAACCATATTTTTTAAAAAAAAATCGACTCTAACCCGATTTTGATAAAGTGACAAAGTGAGCTTGATCATTTGGGGTATAAAATCTCATCTCAAACTCATCTATATAATAATTAAATAATAATAATTAAGTAATAAAAATAAATTTACATTTTACTCTCAGTGGCGGATCTTGAACCAAATGTGTGGGGGAGCCAAAATAAGATTTAATGCATAAAATAAATATTATATATATATATAAATTTTAAGGTTCAATGTTAACTCAATATTAAATATAAAGATGAGAGTTAAATATGTTTTTTTGCCACTATCATATAGCGAAATTGAATTTTTGGTCCCTCTTTTATTTATTTCTTTAATTTTAGTTCACTATTTTTTAAAGCCATATGTTTTGCTATTAACTATGCTTCGTTAAGTTATATTTACAGTTCTCTTGCAATTTATTTTGGGCTAAATTCCACCGGAAATTTCTTGTAATTTTTTCATTAGTAATAACATGTACTTAATTTCCCAAAAAACCACCATTTTTTAATGAAAAATGTTGTTGTAAAAATTTTCTATTTTCCTGAAAAAAATAAGAATCATATGAAAATTTCTGTGAATTTTAAAATATGTAAAAATATTTTCTATGAATTTTGAAATTCCCATAAAATTCTATCAAAAAATCCATAAAAAAATATGAAAGAAATAGTACTATGTCATCATTTAATGAAACATAATTAATGGGGTAGTTTTTAAAAAATAGAGGAGTAGAATCAAAGAGAAAATAAATGAGAGACCATAACACCCAAATTTCTATATAATTTCATTGATTAAAAACATATTTAACCTGAAAATAATATAAAGAAAATTATTAGAAATCACATTTAAGACACGAGAGGCTTCTATGTTCTCCAAGTGTGTGTTTATGAGTTTAGAAGGAAGGGAAAAATTAGAGAAGAAATGGAGGAGAGAAGGAGGGAAAACTTTATAAGACACACTTAGAGTATCAAACTTTCGAACAAAAGGAGAAAATGACTTCTAATAAGTTCTCTTTTCTCTCCCTTTCCCTCTAAAAATTAACTTGCAAATATACCCTAACAGGTTTAAAATTAGAGTTGAGAAGAAGAAACTTACAAAAAAAATATTTGGAATTTAAGGGTATTGTGGATATTATAAAATGTATAATTTTAATAAGAGTTTAATATATATATACACACTATAATTAGTGTAAAGAAATTTTACACAGACATCGAATGATGTGTTACCACATCATTAATTGAATTTAATAACACATGAGGTGTCATATTCATTAAATGATGTAGCGATACACTATTGGATGTCTGTGTAAAATTTCTTTACATTAACGGTATATATCAATTAAATTCTTTTAATAATTATATAATATGTGTATAATTTTTTTTTTGAAAAACTTTGGGGGAGCCATGGCTCTCCCTGTCATGCTGAAGATCCGCCACTTATTACTCTAAAATATTACATAATTCTTAGGTTTTTATTTTTAAGATTCTCACTCTCTACTTTCATATTGAGAATTGCTATATTTACGATAACGAAACTTATGAACTACAACATGATATCTTTAAACAATTTCAAACGGATAAATGTTACTTATAAATTTTTAATAAAGTACACGTTTTGATGAAAATCATGCCTGCTGTGTTTTTGTGGTGAGGAAAAAAATAGTAAAAATTAAGTAAATGCATTTTCCATTCATATATTATTTGAATTAATTAAATATATAAAATATATATAATTTGTTTAAAAATATAATAAGGTGGGATCTTCGTTGCTTTTCTAAACTCAATAGAGACCGATGGAAATGAATTTATATAATTTCATATTCGTCTCTTTTAAACTTGAAGTAATAGGTAATAGTATATATTATTTATTAAAGTTTGCTTTCCTCAAATAGAGAGATACAAATAAATTTCACTATTTATAATTTTATTTATATATTTATTTATTCTATTTAACTTCATTTGTTTGAAAGGAAAATGAATGGTGGAAATTGTGTGGAAGAAAATGAGGAGAATATATTATTTTTTTCTCACCCTATGTTCCTCCGGGTATTTAATGGAATTACATATATATCTATGACTCGGACTCGAGACCCCTGATTAAACTGGATTCGGATTATGTGCTGTTGAAAAATGGTGCAGTTGGTGCTGTCCAAAAATTTGGGTCATCCGATCTTAATCGGACGGTTCGGATGCCGAGATATCTCAACATCTGAGCCGTCTGATTAAGATCGGACGGCCCAGGTTTTTGGACAGCACCAACTGCACTGTTTTTAAACAGCACAGAATCCGAATTCTGATTAAACTGGAACATCCCCTTACCAGCAGATCCACACGTGCTCAGTGGTATATTATTAATGTAAGACTCATAAAAGTTCTCAATCTACTCTAGTAGAGGAAAACTTAGGCCATGTTTGGTCCTGTTTCCATTTTCTGTTTTCTATTTTCTGGAATTTTACAAGGGAAAGACTGTAATGCTGGAAACAAAAAATTGTCGTTTTCAGCATTTCCAATTTTTCCTTTGTAAAATTCCAAAAAACAGGAAACAAAATGTAAACATTAATTGAAAATGCAAACCAAACATGCCCTTAAATTTCGAGAAGACAATTCATTATTTCCAAGTTTACCTGGCTACTATTTTTCTCTCCCATGCATTGAGTATTAAGTCTATTCAATTCTTCTAGTTATTTTATCATATAATCTATTCAATCAAACAAGTGAATAGAGGACTCAATTTTTTCCCTACTACTTCTTCCTTTTTTTTTTTATCTAAATAATCTATAAATCTATCTACTTTCTACTCATTTTTTTCTTTTACTTCTTTCTTCCCCGCTTCTCACGTCTATTATTAGTTTGGGAAATGTCTTGATTCTTCTTACTTTATGAAGAGTGGAAAAATATTACATCAATAATTTATTTTGATCTAAATAAATAAGTAATTCTCAATGTAGAGACTCCTTTTTGCAATTTGTGACTTCGCTGTTCTAGACTTTTATTTTTACTTTTAAAATCGTTTGCCCGTTTCCTGTCATGCCCAAAATGAAAAAGATAAAGAGAAAGTAAAACTCACGATAACTTTCTTTTCTTGCTATAAATGTTATTACATTTTTATTAAACAACACTTTGAAAAGGACGTTTCATAAACCTTTTCAAAACACAATTAAGTTTTTTAAAAAGTATGAAATATTCTGTGTATACAATATATTGAATATTTTTAAAATATATAAAATTAAAATAAATAAATACTTAAAATGTTCATGATAAAAAAAGACTTGAAATGACAATAAAACCCAATCATGTGAGTATCAATCATCCATGACACGTCTCGGTTATGAGAGGAAAAAACATATTTTAACCATATTTTTTTAAAGGGTTTAATATGTTTTTGGTCCCTCAAAATTTTCTGAAATTTGGTTTTAGTCCCTGTAATTTAAAATCACTGGTTTTGGTCCCTCAAAAATTGAAAATACACCAATTTAGTCCTTATTGCTTAGTTTTGCTACAGATTTTGCTAGGGATTAGCTACAAATTTTTATCGATAAGGATTAAATTGATGTATTTTCAATTTTTGAGGGACCAAAACCAATGGTTTTAAATTACAGGGACTAAAACCAAATTCCAGACAATTTTGAGGGACCAAAAACATACTTAACCATTTTTTAAAAAAACTCGACTCTAACCCGATTTTGATAAAGTGACAGGGTGGACTTGATCATTTGGGGTATAAAATCTCATCTCAAACTCATCTATATAATAATTAAATAATAATAATTAAGTAATAAAAATAAATTTACATATTACTCTAAAATATTACATAATTCTTAGGTTTTTATTTTTAAGATTCTCACTCTCTACTTTCATATTGAGAATTGCTATATTTATGATAACGAAACTTATGAACTACAACGTGATATCTTTAAACAATTTCAAACGGATAAATGTTACTTATAATTTTTTAATAAAGTACATGTTTTGATGAAAATAATGCCTGCTGTGTTTTGTGGTGAGGACAAACATAGTAAGAATTAAGTAAAAGTATTTTCAATTCATATATTATTTAAATTAAAATACATATGATTTGTTTAAAAATATAATAAGGTGGGATCTTCGTTGCTTTTCTAAACTCAATAGAGACCGACGGAAATGAATTTATATAATTTCATATTCGTCTCTTTTAAACTTAAAGTAATAGGTAATAGTATATATTATTTATTAAAGTTTGCTTTCCTCAAATAGAGAGATACAAATAATTTCACTATTTATAATTTTATTTATATATTTATTTATTCTATTTATCTTCATTTGTTTGAAAGGAAAATGAATGGTGGAAATTGTGTGAAAGAAAATGAGGAGAATATATTATTTTTTTCTAACTCTATGTTCCTCCGGGTATTTAATGGAGTTACATACCCATGGTTCGGACTCGAGACCACTGATTAAATTGGAACATCTCCTTACCAGCAGATCCACACGTGCTCAGTGGTGTATTATTAAAGTAAGACTCATAAAAGTTCTCAATCTACTTGTAGAGGAAAACTTAGGGCCTGTTTAGTTCTGTTTTCATTTCCTGTTTTCCGTTTTTTGGAATTTTACAAGGAAATAACTAAAAATGCTGAAAACAAAAAATCGTCGTCTCCAAGCATTTCCAATTTTTCCTTTGTAAAATTTTAGAAAACAGGAATCAGAATGTAAATAGAAATTAAAAATGCAAACCAAACAATCCTTTAAATTTCGAGAAGACAATTCATTATTTCCAAGTTTACCTAGCTACTATTTTTCTCCCCCATGCATTGAGTGTTAAGTCTATTAAATTCTTCTAGTTATTTTATCATATGAATATCTATTTGATCAAATAAGTGAAGAGAGGACTCAATTTTTTCCCTTCTACTTCTTCCTTTTTTTCTCTTAATCTAAATAACCTATAAATCTATCTACTTTCTACTCATTTTTTTCTTTTACTTCTTTCTTCCCCACTTCTCACGTCTATTATTAGTTTGGGATGTCTTGATTCTTCTTACTTTATGAAGAGTGGAAAAATATTACATCAATAATTTATCTTGATCTTAATAAATAAAAGAGATTTTTATTTACTTTTTCTTTCTATTTTTCTTTTGATCTAAATAGTATAGAAAATACATTCAGTTTCTTTTCATTTGTTCTTTCATACATATTTTAATAACTATACACTGTCAGTGTAAAATCTTTTTACATAGACATCCAATGGTGTGTTGTCACATCATTTAATGAATTTAATAGTACATGAACTATCATATTCATTAAATAATGTGGCAACACACCATTGGATGTCTGTGTAAATTTTTTTTACACTGACGGTGTATAATAATTAAACTTATTTTTTATCTTCTTATTTTCTCTTTACATTTAAATGGAGCATAAAAACAATAATTGTTTTAGGATTTATCTACTAAACAAATTGTATGATGAATTTTAGACAAGTATTTTATAAAATAATTTAAATAATAAATCATTAAAAAATATCATAAATATTTTTCTTATCTTTTATTTGTAATGACCGTTCATAAGATTACTAACACCTACCTTACCATATATGGGAATGACAAAAATCACATTGGTAACTATTTGTGATGAGACAAGAGATAAATATATCTATTTCATAAGGAATCTTAATATTCGACCTATGAGTCTCCCTAAATTCATAAACTATATTTTTTTATTAAATATTATACATACGTGTTATAATTTTTCTATCTTCTTAAACTGAGATAAAATTTATTTTTTAATATTTCTTAATTTATTTTGTTGTAAATAATTTTTCTTAATCACATGTATTCATATTATCAAGGATCTCATCCCCAGTAAATGACTAGTAAATAAATTCATGATAAATATTAAATTAGTAAAAATAGTTATTATTCATATAATAATTATTTGTGTGAATTAATTATTATAAAATATATAATTGAGCTTCATATGTTATGAAAACATTTTCTCATTTATTGAACAAAATTATAATATACTAATGTTAAAATAAATTATTTTTGTATCTTTTTTACATTCTTAAATACTCATAATTTCCATGATCATACCTCTTACGTGCGGGAGTTATGAGTGTGTTTGACAAGGTCAATGAGCTAATTACTAGTTTATTTGACTAGTTTATAAGCTAGTTTGACCAACACAAAAGTGGTTGGTAAGATACTTCAAAGTGGCTTATTTTAGGAGCTTCTAACTTATAAGCTACAAGCTACTTCACCTAACTTCTAGCTTGTAGTTTATTTAATTTTTTTCCATCACCATCCCTTATATTTTAATGTATTTCCCTCATTATGCTTAATTTCTTTTTATCTATTATTAGCTATTTTCAATTTTAGTAACAAAAACCTTTAAATTTCTTTTTTTACCTATATAATAAGTAATTTATAAAATTACGAATTAATTAAATTGTTATTTTTTTCACTAATTATGAAATTATTTTTATATTATACCATTTATTTTAATTTTTAATTAAATATTTTATCACTAAAATGTTTAATAAGAATTTAATTATTTTTTAAAAATCTAAAATTATAATTACATACTAATATTTTTTGTCTAGAAAACACAGATAAAATTTATATAATTATAAAATTTATGTAGTTACGTCCTTTTATGTCATTTTACATTTACCAACTAGCTTATCAGCTAGTTCTACCAAACACTTCTAATTCAATAAGCTAGCTTATCGGCTAGTTTTACAAAACACATCACTATCAGAAATAGCAACATGAAGGTGAGCCTAGCACCTTTTCGAATTGCGATTTTTCTAACATGTACAACATTATCCAGAATAATAAATTAAAAATGAAAATATTTTATTAAAAAATGTAATATTTAATATTATCATTGCATTAAATATTGTGATACCAATAAAATTTTTTCACTTTAAGATTTATTATACTCCCTCCGGACTTGAATATAAGAAAAAAAACTCACTTTTGGTGGACTAAAATATAAGCAAATCTTAACTATTTTTACTCTATTTAATGATATAAACCCAAAATACCCTTTGATTTTACTTTCCAACTACTCTATTTAATGAGTCATGTGCCAATAGAAAGAGAGTATGTCCACTTGCAACAATTTTCAATAAAATTGAATGTAGGGTAATTTAGGCAATGCAAGGACTTTTTACATGATACCAAGAAAATTTAATGAGTTTAACCAACTTTCTTAATAAGTGTGAATTTAATTATTTTTACTTATATTCAAGTCTAGAGTAGTATTATATAATATTATACCGCTTAGAAAAATCGTTGCAATTATATAAGTTTAGGCTCAAATCATGAACTCATTAGTAATAATAGTACTACCTTATACGGACCAGGATCCCCAGTTACTGCAGGGTCTTGTAAGAGAGAGTTTATGTGTGGGACAACACATAAACTCTCTCTTACAAGACCCTGCAAACCCACACATAAATTCTCTTTTACAAGACCCTTAAGTAACTTCCACCTTATACTACTAAGTACGTAGTGTCACAGGCTCAGACCTAATCTTAAAAATCAAGCCCATGGATCATCATCATGATAGCTTTAAAAGTGTCTGAAAAACAACACTTTTTGGATCGCTCCCAACATAACCCTTTCGTGGTTTCGTTTCGCTACAAGTTTTAAGTGCAATCAAACCAACATAATAGTGTTCACATTTTGGGGCAGAGCAGTATTAATAATTGAATAATATTTGTATTAATCTTATTAGATGCTCTTTATCACGTGCTCGTGTCTAATTGGGACACACCTCCTACACATCACTCCGAAACTAAACGCGCTTGCCTAAAGTCACTGTTTCACTTTTTGCCTAAAGAAAAATTGAAAGGTAGGAATAAAAAAAATATACTGAGATCTGAAGGAAATAGTAATTCAATTGTTTAGAAATTATCAGTTATATATTCTGTTTATAACGTTGATTATCATAAACAATACAGTCAAAAATCGTAGTATAATAATATGATTACCTAATTATTTGTTTTAATGACCAAACTGTGATTTAATCATTTACCCTACTGCTTGCTTGGCAAATCTATTCATTTTAATTGGGGTATCTTTAAAGCTATAGCTATTATAAGGTGTCACTTTTTGTTTTCATTTACTTCTCTCTCACTCTCATATCTTGCTTGACAATTGTCAATTATGAAATGGGGCCTTCAATTATTATACAAAAAGGGGGGACATCCAGGGTACAACACCCTTCAAAAAATTAATTAGATGACCCCGAAAAACAAAACGGATCAGTGTAAGTGGACAAGTTTAGTGTCAATATCAAACAAGGTCCATACTGGACTAGTTAACCGGTGGGCCTCAAAACATTTATCCAAATTAAATAAATTAAGAAAAAATACATCCATCATCATCATTCCTAATAAAAATCTTAAACATCATTGTTCTTTTTTTTGGTCGACTTAAACATCATTATTCAAAGGCTTTAAATATAGTACACTACATACAAAGTGACCTCTTACTCTCAACACACCGTCAACACAAGTCCAAAAGACTCATAATAAAACATTTTTATAATTTTTAAATTTCGTAATCAGTTTCTTTAGTTAGTTATTGCAAAACCTTTTGTAATTCACATGTTAAATTTAATTTTTGTAATAATTATAATAATTACAAGAGCTATAAATTTTGAAAGGATTTTATTATTTTGAGTCTATTTTTTTTATAGTAAAAATTTAAGGTGAGGGAATTGTGTCCGAATCCAAGACAGAAAATGTTTCCGAGGTCAAAGAACACTTTTAGAGATATTTACGTTTACCTTACCCTAAAGAGATGAATAGGGCCTCAAACATGCTACCGGTCAAATACGAGATTTTGTCTTACTCCACTCAATTAACCATTTGGAATTATTTTGAGTCTTTTTTTCTTTATACATGTTTTATTTATTTTTTTCTATTTATATAAAATATATAAAAAAATGAGGGAAAAGAAATAGAAAGAGAAAGAGAAGAAAAGAAAAAGAATAGAGTGGAAGGAAGTGACTTGGGTTTTGGGAGTCCCGAGGTGGGTGTCTCTAAAACAGTGAGAGTAATGGTGGACAGAGAAATATAAACACTGTGCGCACCACCTTCCACTGTCCAAGGAGATCACGCATTAGAAATTAGAAAACCAAACCTCCTTCCTGCATTCACTTTCTCTCTCTTTCTCTCACTCCAAGTTGAACTTAAATTGTTTATGGCATTCTTCCCTTGCTATTGATGTGGGAGGGGTAGATTTGGAATTTCGAATCCTTCGATGGATCCGGCGGCAATGATCAACGGGGTTGCCAACACGGCGTCGTATCGCTTGGCGGAGATCTGGCAGTTTCCGTCGCCGAGTGCCGCCGAGTCCGGCGGTGGCTTGGGGCTGAGGAGGCCGCAGTTCGGGCACGGGTTCGGTGATTTCGCCACGTGTCCGATCCGGGACGATCCAGGTACTGACCCGATCGTTCCAGAGCAGAGGGCGGCTCCGGCGGCGAACCATGGCCGGAAAAGGCGCGACTCTGAGGAGGAATCAGTTAAGGGTGTCTCCACCAGCAATGGCGGTGGCGGTGGCAATGGCAATGGCGTGGTATTTGCGTATTCAATGATCTAGAATTAAATAAAAAAAAGGAAAAAAATTGATATTGAGTACGAATTTAGTTCTTCAAGAGAATTGTTAGTTTTCAATGTGCAATTTGGTATTAAAATATGGAGAATGGATCTGCTTCTTGCAAGTTGCCAACTTTTATTTAATTAGTATTTTTTTTTGGTTGAAATTCAAGTTTTGTTATTGGAATTAGGACTATTGTGAGGGTGGTGAGTTATTGTGAATTTGGATTGTGCAGAATAATGGTGGTGGTGATGGAAAGCGGATTAAGACACCAGGGAACAGGAATGAGAACACTAAAGGTGAAGTAGAACCCAGTTCAGGAAAGCTTGCGGAGCAAACTACTACTCAGCCACCTCCTGAGCCTCCAAAGCAAGACTACATCCATGTCCGAGCCAGAAGGGGTCAAGCTACTGATAGCCACAGTCTTGCAGAAAGAGTAATTTCCCCCTTCCTAGTTCCTACTACCTCTTTAATTGTGCTATGTAATGATTTTAAAATAAATATGGAATTTGATCCCCAAAAGATATCACTTGAGTTGCTTTGATCCCTGAAATTTTTTGTCTGTACAAATTGCTCCCCAAAGAGATGAACTTGTTAGTAAGTTGACAACTTCAATAGGCTGGACTTGCTAACAAGTTGACAACTTCAAGGTCCTGTTTGTATAGGTGGAAACTTTCAGGGAGTAAAACAACATAAGCAACATCTTTCAGGGACCAGGGTCCAAATTCTATATTTACTCAATTATGTTATTGTTTTAGGTAACTTGTTGTTTATCTATTTGTAAAGCTTGTTTTCTTAAGGGGGATAAAAGTAATTTAGAGGCAGCACAATAAGCTATAGGACCGTATCATGTCTTGTGGAAATTCCCTGAAAAAGTTGGTTTGAGAAAAAGGAATCTGTTTACACTACTAGTATCTTTATGGAAATTTAAGGTATTATTGAATTATTGGATATTTTGGATTAGAGTTCTTGACTTAGTTTTCTAATGAAATATTGGTGGACACTGTTGGACAGGCTAGAAGGGAAAAGATCAGTGAAAGGATGAAAATTCTTCAGGATTTAGTCCCTGGTTGTAATAAGGTATTGTTATACTGCCTGCTGAGTATTTGTCTCTGCTCTCACCACACACACACGCACATATATAAAGAGAACAAATAAGCATAAAGGAAGAAAAGATAAAGTGTTACTTGTCAGATGAAAAGAAAAGAACAAAATCATCAGTGGATATTTGTGTACCTGCATCTCTGGTAGGATGATAGTATTGGTAGCACAGCTGAAAATCATTCGTCATGGTTGGTTTATGTGCTGTGTTTTCTAGGAAATTATAAATTGAGGTACTTTCTTTGATTCAGGTTATTGGAAAAGCATTGGTCCTTGATGAGATAATCAATTATATCCAATCACTTCAGCGCCAAGTAGAGGTGTGCATTCTTTAACTAATGTGGTATTCTTTGTAAAATTTACGTATGCTTTATAATTGATTTTTGAGTCTTGTAATTTTACTTTGTTTCACAGTTTTTGTCGATGAAGCTTGAAGCAGTAAATTCAAGAGTGACCCCTGGCATTGAGGTGTTTCCTCATAAAGATGTAAGCATTAAACAGCATCCTTAGATTTTTATTCATTTGGGTAAATGGCTTAATTAAATGCTAATTCAATAAGTACTTATCACATGAGAGCTTTGTGATAGACGCTTAAGTATAAACTAGGTCTAAGATTCTTTTATGCACATTATTTGTATTACAGACTTAACCATTTTTACTTATTTAAAAATTCATCATATAAAGCAAGAAATAATATTGAATGTGCTTTGGTTTTTGCACTGCGGTTTTACTTCTTATCTTCTCATCTGCAAAAACAAGCACACAATTGTAGACCCTAGGACCATACACTGGATTGGTTGTTTTATTTGCTGAGTACTTTGCAAATTCTTGGTGGAATCTCCAATTGCTTCCTCCCTCAAATAAATGAGATGCTTCGGTGATTGGATAGTGATAACTGATACATAAAGTATATTTGGTAGTAGATGATAGCAACAGACAGGAAACATGAATAGAGTAAATAAATTAGTAAGAGGTTAGAAACTCACGCTGAAATTAAAATTTTGGGGCTAAAAAGATTCATGATTGGTGGGGTGAAGTTTTTCATCTTTGTGGCAAAATCTTTAGTCTCATGAACATTAACTTCTGTTCCAGTTTGATCAGCAAACATTTGATACAACCGCCATGCCATTTGCTTCACAAGCTACAAGAGAGTACAACCGGGGTTCATCACCAGAGTGGTTACATATGCAGGTGGGAAGTGGTTTTGAAAGAGCAACGTAGTCTATGCAATCCCATCACCTGACAATAATAAATGCATATAGAATCAGTAATCTCTCCTTTGGAGCTCCCATAAATCATATACTCAAGGTCTTCAAGTCCAACGGACACTTCATTCCCTTATACTACACGAGGCATGGAGCAGTTATTTGTTTCCACAGGATCTCTTCGTTTAGTATTTAAGCAACTCCATTTGTTAGTGTGTTGGAAAATGAATTCATTTACCCAATATGTAGCTTAGGGGACTATAGGCTTTCTATGCTGATATACTCTTCATAACCGTTAAAATGATTATTATTGTTGTAAAAGAATGCTGCTTGTCCTAAATACAAGGTCTCAACATTGTTGTTTGTTTGTGAAGCTATGTTGAATGAATTGAGCCCATGTGATGTTGTTAGTTCTTTTTCCCCTTTTAGTTTAGTCCCTTTGAGCGCATAAAAAGATCTTAATTGCAAAGAGTTTACAATGATGTCAATTAATTATTGTCTGCTAATTGTAGGTTAGTATTAAATGGAAACACCGTTGGTTCTTTTATGGGACTTTCTGCTGGCCACTAAGTAGTGCCGTACATATATAACGAAATAGACATAAGTTAGACTTATAGTTTAACCTAACTATGCAGGTTTTTATAACCTATATATCATACTTCTGGTCCCTGGATGGCAAAACATTAATATCCTAAAGTGTTTTGATTTATTTGACAAAGTACTTTAGTCAAAATATGGATTTCGTCTGTTGGAAAAGTGTCAGCCATTTTCATGTCAACTAGAGATGGGCAAGAATAGATTAAAACACTTGCGACAAAATTTGAACAAAGAAAATGTTTCAAAGAAACCTAACCTCAATTTTATGTATTTATTTCTTATTTTGTTAATAGTTTTGAAAATGTCACATTTTTACCGTTGTATTTACAAAGATTTATATTGGGAATGATAAAAATATCACATGCATAAAATTTTGAAGATAATAAACAATGTTTTTTTTTTTTGTAATTTTTAGTAAAAACAATAAAAATTAAAATGAATTTGTCAAATCAAATAAAGTTTTTGTAATTTTTAGTAAAAATAGAATAAAAAAAAGAATATTTTTGTCGAATTAAATAAGTAACATACACCTATGGATAGAAGGTCCAATTTTTCCAAAAGAAAAACACCTTGTGCATAAATACGTACATTAGCATTAAAATCATTGGTTCGAGTCTCTTATGTTCTGAAATCACGTAAGTTTAGTCTCTCCCCATAACACCATTAGCTTGGATGCTGACATGATAAACAAATTTACATGTTAGCTTGTCCCGTCACCTATAATGAAAATGATTTAATAATTGAATAACACCTCATTTCATTCAGTCAGATTTCATTTAGAGTTTTATTAAATGTAATGAAATTATTAATTTAAAATAGAAATTACAATTACCACTTACCATCTTGAAATTGTAAAAAAAAAAAACAACCCTAGCATGTATCTACCAATTACCAAATCTCATTAAAGGTGACCAAACAAATTGATACATAAATTCGTTTACCACATCAGTATTAAGATTAACGGTGTTAATGGTTAAGAGGAGGAACTAAACTTAATAATTTCAGAACATAAGGGTCTCAAACCAACGGTTTTAAACTTCAGGAACTAAAATCAAATTCAAATACTTTAAAGACTAAAAACATATTTAACCCTTTTACATTTCTAGACACGCAATCACACATTCATTCTGACATGAACAATGAAACAGAGATTGTTCTTGCCTAAGACTATTAAGTACACGTGTAGCGACTCTATCTTGACAAACACATTCGAAAACTTATGGCTATCAATTTTTTGTCTACATGGAATATTGCACTGAATTGCATAAAAATGTGGTTATATATAATTCCAGAAAACGGTCAGCCAAATCAATAATCATAGAGATTACAATTGCATCATTTGGCCAACAAAATAATAATTACATCTAATTATTCCATATCAGAATCTTGAATTATTTATTTAACCGAAGGCTGCCTGAATCATCTGAATAAATACATAAACTATTTATAATCAACAGAATCAAATAGAATATGTACCTCAAGAAAAATCCACCTCATATGCAAACTACCATTTTTTGTTAAAACTTGAAGAGAGATCTAGGCTAGGCTACAGCACCAAATGAATTCCCCCCTTGATTGAAACTATTCCCACTTGACTGGAAGTAAGAAACTGCCGCCCAAATCACACGTAATATCAGAATTGCAGCAAATACAGTGCCTCCAAGTGTGCAGATGACCTATGATTCATGGTTAACATTCACCAATGGCTGTTAGCTCCTACTTGATAATGCATTTTCCAGTTATAATAAAGCAAATAAATTTGTGAAGGAAATATGCAAGAATCATAGTTCAGCTTTGTGTGTGTGGTGTGGAGCTACTTCTATCATCACATATTCATGTCAGTTAGCATTTGATGTATCAATCAACTCTTCACTCTTCAGAATTGGTATTTTCATAGTTAAAGATGTATATTCCAAGACCTAAAGTATAAGAGTAATCTAAAGCCTATTCCACCAATAGCTCACTCACATCCATCGTTTGTAATTGTAAATAATTCTATGGAGCAAAAAAGAGGAGTAAGGAAGGTGTGCTTTTGTGCATTAGAGTATGCAAATAACATTTCAACACATGAATCCTGCAAAAATGAATTGCAAGTTCTGTAACAAATAAGATAAAAGCAATTCTTTTCCTAGGAACTATGGGAGAAATATTATTTGCACACACTTTATAGCAAACCCTCCCTCACACCTCTCATTTACACCTTGGGAAAAGGCCTGATTCAATTCAAGTAGTTTTTATAATGGGGGAAAATGGTTGCAAAGATAACTGTAAATGAGTAGTGAAACAAACTGAGGTTTCAACTAGCCATGAACTCTCCATTAAGCCACACAGTAATGGGAAGCAATACCTCAAGAAGTGCTTTAACAACAGAAAGTGAAGCAAGTAGCAGAGTCCCATCGACAGCAAAAGAAACCTGAATTCCCCCATCCACATGGAAAGCAATAAGAGAAATCAGCCAAGGACAGATTTAATGATAAATTTCAGTACATAAACTTTCAGAAAAGCAGCAGGCAGCACATTCAAATTCTACCTTGCCTAATGTCTAGAAATCAAAAGGAAACCAGGCCACAAGATTAATGCATGCTCGGTTTATGCTTAAACTTTAGGAAACAATTGTTTTTCTTCTAAAATCTCTCCTATTATGATTTTGATTATAAGCTTTTTCTACCACTGAATAAGCTAATCCGGAAAATCCCCAATATTAAAATATGAAACTAGAAAGACACAAGTCTAAATTAGTAGAACCATCGAAAAATTCATTAAAAAGTACTAAAAGGAAAAAGAAGGTAACTTAAAGCAACAACTTTGAGCAAGGTTCAAAACTCAACCAAATATTGGTGATACACAATTTTAACACACTTTTTACTAGGGACAGATTCTTTAAGAAGTCAATTTAATTGTCTCATAAATAACTCACATTACTTACTAAAAAATGAACTAATAATATTAAAGAGTGAGTTAAAAAGAGTGTCTTGCCTTGCTGCCTCGGTACATAACTATTGTGATCACTAATGGCCTAACCAGAACCATAATTTGGTGACTACAAGAAACTCAGAAGTACAAAAATATTGAAGATTCTAATTTTAACAGTTATGGAAAAAGAAGGTAACTTAAAGCAACAACTTTGAGCAAGGTTCAAAACTCAACCAAATATTGGTGATACACAATTTTAACACACTTTTTACTAGGGACAGATTCTATAAGAAGTCAATTTAATTGTCTCATAAATAACTCACATCACTTACTAAAAAATGAACTAATAATATTAAAGAGTGAGTTAAAAAGAGTGTCTTGCCTTGCTGCCTCGGTACATAACTATTGTGATCACTAATGGCCTAACCAGAACCATAATTTGGTGACTACAAGAAACTCAGAAGTACAAAAATATTGAAGATTCTAATTTGAAATGAGGGTTTCTAAAGCAGTGAAGAAAAGGGAAACTTACAAGCTGTGGCGATATCACTGCGGGTAAAACAGAGCGAGAGGCCTTCTTGGCTCGCTTAGACACTTTCTTAAACATGCTCTGCAAGAATTTGATCAACAAATCGACACTGCTCTCTGCATCTTCATCATCACTCTCGTCTTCAATCCCATCATAGCCGTCAAAAACGGCTTGATCCATCTCATATGGTTCTCCCCCAGTTGAGCTATTTAGCTTCACAGTAGAGAGACCCAGAAGATGAGCCAAATTTGAAAAAACAATTGTGTCACAGTACAAGAAGGAGATAAACTCATCACCATATCATATCATATATATATTACCTTGCTACGGCAATTGATGATTATGGGATTTGAACGACGGTTGTAGTAGAATCCGGAAGGAAAGGGTTGGTGATGGAGACAAGGAACGTTGTTTGGTGAGAAGTGGCGAAGCTTGGAGTGTGGAGGGGGCGTGAGATTGATCAACGGTGCTGTAATTGCAGCAGCTCCTGCCATTTGGAAGAGAACATGAGGCTTTTTTTAGTTTTGTTTATTATCGTTTGAAAGAGGAACATAAACAAGAACCTCAGCTTAGTTTTTTGACGGATCATTGGACTTTGGGCCTTTTGCTCACTAATAATGGGCTTGAGTGTTACCCGGTCCAAATAACTGCTTTCATGAGATATATATTGCTGAGTTTTTCAATTGGGAAAAGATTATAATCACCTAAACTTTCATACTTTTACAAATAGGCAGGGCCGGATATTTAACAAGGCAATTAAGGTAGTTGCCTAGAGTCCCCAAATTTATAAGGCCCCAATTTTTTTACCAGTAGTATTATTGATATAAATTATTTTTTAAAAAGTTAATAATGTTTGAGATAGGGCCCAATATTTTATAAGGTCCATATCTTACATTTTTTATATTTCTTTTTTTTCTTATCATTTAAACTACTTAAAAGTCCACAACCAATTTATTAGTTTTTGCAAATGAAAAGTTACTCAACACTCAACAGTGAGTTTTCTTATATCAGTAGTATTGCTAAGTCTATGATCTATTGGCTATTTGTACGATTATTAAAATGGATATAGAGTCCAAGTTCAATGAAAAAATGTAACATCCCACAAATTAGGAACTTTAATAACTAATTAGGCTTAAAATAAGAGGGTTATGTATTAGTAATTAAGGGAATATAAGTTGAGGAATTAAGGTAATTGAGGAGCTATGGGTTAAAACTCAAGTATAAAACCAAGTTTTAAGCTTTAACTTAAGTGAACTTTAGGAATATGGGTTCTGGTAATCGATTACAGTGGGTTCGTAATCGATTACCCGAGACCTGGTTTTTAGGTAATCGATTACTCACAGGTTGTAATCGATTACCTGAGAGCTAGTTTTTAGGTAATCGATTACAGGGGGTCTGTAATCGATTACCCGAGAGCTGAATTTTATGTAATTGATTACGTAATCGATTACCTGAGGGCTGAGTTTTTGGTAATCGATTACCAATGGTTGTAATCGATTACCAGATTTCCAGAAAGGTTTTCTAGTGCATTTTACGACTACTGGTAGTCGATTACAGACTATCTGTAATCGATTACCAGCGAACCAGTATATATAGTCCCACATGCAAAAATCAGATTTTCACATTTTCTTTCTCACCCTTCTTCACCCTAGAGAAAGAGAGAATTCTAGAGAAAGGAAGTCAATTTTGGAGCTTTGGAAGGAGATTGAAGCTAGAATCATCAATTGGATCACTTCAAATTCTCATTCTCCTCTTGATTTCATAGATTTGGTGAGTATAACACACACATACACACACTTTCCCCTTTGATTTTGATTTCTCTCCAATGCATGAACCCTACTCTTTAATTCCCTTTCTATGTGATTATTGTGGTTAGATTAGTAATTTTGTATGAGATTGAGTAGTTTCGTTAGGATTTTCAATGAAAACCTTAGGGTAGCGAGATTTACGAAACTAGCGAGATATACGAAATTGTCGAAATGATCAATGTATGAACCCTACCCCTTTGATCCCCTTTCTATATGATTAAAATGATTGGATTTGTGATGTTTGTACTGGAATTGAGTAGGTGATGTTAGTATTTGATGTAAAACCCTTGAATTTCGAAGTTACGAAGTTACGAGAGTTACGAAACTCTCGAAATACATTGTCTACTTAGTTTTCGGTGCATTTAAGTGTAAATATTTGATAATCAAGTTTCATGAAGCATATTTAGCATTGTAACTTTTTTTAAGCCGGTTTCGACCGTGAGTAATTCAAGCCGACCTTTGTGCTGTGAGTAAAAAGTTAAGTAAACTAAGTAAAACATGACTTCGATCCAGTAATGGGTGGGATACGTCCCCGGGAAAGATGTTTCCCGTAGTCTGAGCTCAGGTCTAACTCCAGTTTCAGTGATAAGATCATGCCTGCTAGGCACAGCAGTGAGTGCATCATGAGCATCATGTTCTGCATCATTGTTAGTTCATGTTACATGAGTTACATGTCTTAATTATTCTTTCATTAGCTATCTATAAATATGCTTTAGGTGTATCTCAATGCTTGATGGTTGTTTTCTTCACACTATGTATGTTAAGTTGTACTCACTGAGATTATTATCTCACCCCACGTTTCGGGGATTTACTTTAGTTGTGCAGGTACTTTTGTTGATGTTGAGGCAGTTATGGTGAGGATGGAGATGAATCTTACTTTAGTTGGAAGATTCGTTAATAGGATTAGTCCCTAATGTATTTGTAGCTGTTATTTGGTTATTCATTTAGGTCTATTGTTGTATCTTGTATAAATATAATTATTTCTTAGTTGGCCACTGAGGCCTAGTTTTAATGCTGTGATAGGTTTAAATATTGAGATGTACTGGTTTTGCTGATTTTCAGGTTAAGCTGAATTCTGGTAATTGTCCGGTTTTTAGGGGAGACTCTTCCGGACTTCCGGTATGAGTTCATTGAATCACACTTCTCCAAGTGTGGTTATGTCCCTAAATTTAAGTAAGATTTACTCTTATTTATAAATATTGATGTTGTATTGTAAATTGCTTAAGCTAATCGTTGGAAAGTTTAAGCGAATGTGTGGTGATATCGAAAATTTAACGAAATGATTTCAAGAACTTCAGGGATAGTGTCTCCAACGGGCATTATTTCTGAGTTTAGAAATTAGGGCGTTACATTTTGGTATCAGAGCAGTTCAATCCATTTGGACTGTGGTTAGGTTAGTTGCCCATAACTTATTATGATCTTGCAGTACACGTACTCATTATAGGGACTGATGACTCCTATAGTGTGTGCGATGTACACGAAGATTATGGTTAGTTATGTGAGTAGGATACCTTGGTCAGGAAGTTGGGATACTTCCTTAATAAGGTTAGAGCCACCTATCTTGTATTAGAAAGAGAGTAACCTAAGTTTATTCCTAAGAACAGTATACTCACCATAGAAGCTTTATAGAATGTTACCCTAGAGCCCTAGTGAACATTAGGCATCTCTGAGGTAGTTAGTTAAGATAGATTCATTACTTGTGAAGGTTGGTTGTTGTTTGACTTATAATGTGGTCTTAATCGTGTAACTTGTATGATTTGAATGTTTTGAGTGTCTTGCTTTTTTATTGTAATGTTGGTTTGTTTGAATGGTTTATGACTTATTATATTAGAGTGTGTATGCTCACTAGGTAGTAGTCCACATAGTTAAAATTTCTTTTATGCAAACACTTGTTAAAGGTCACACTAGAGGGAATATGGGAATGTTAGTCCATATTGGGATAGCTACCCTACTTAGAGTGAACCAGAGCTTGCTTAGGCATATGAGAGGAATATGAACCATTAGGAAGGTATGTAGAGATTGAAAAGAATTTTATAGGTCCAAGATATACCCTAACTTAACAACATAGTGCAAATATCATGGACATTTAAAGACATAAACTGGGAAGGGCTAAGGAAAGAGATTTCTTTTGAAATGATATAAGAATAGGTGTACCCCCTTAGTCATCTTGTGGTAGTCAGGAGTCTTGCAGTATGGGTAGTAAGTTTCAGTTACCTAACACCTTTTGTCTTACCATGACTTGCAATCAGCAAGGTCTTTCAACCTTATCGAGTGGGTAGCTTGTCACAGGACAATCATACCTTAACTTTTTCTTTTCCACTCTTAGAAAACACTTAGTAACCTATAGGGGCAACGCCTTATAACCCTAAAAATCTAGAAATTACCAAATAAGAACACTTCATCCATACTTTCAGTTTAACCATATTGGTTTTAACCACGAGGACTCGAAGAAATACTCAGGGAAAAGAGTAAGGTAAGGGTCCATGGTCAGGGCAGTGGGAACAAGCCAGATTTTTATCTGAAAACCAACTTAGTAGGTATACCATCCATAGTCACACATTTAAAAACCCATTAGTACCAATGGAGAGAACCTTAGTCACAACTCTTTTAGAGGGGAGGGATTTTAGTCAAGGAAGTTAAGAGTTCTAGTACAAATTGCATAAGGTAGAGTAGATTTAACCACGAACCTAAGTAAGAAAAAAAAAGTTTTCAATTAAGTCATATTTAGGGTTAGCCATGTAGAAAAGAACTAGGGATCACCTGAGGGAATTGTTAGGTAGATAGTAAGTGAATCAAACACCTTAGTTAGAAATAATAAAGTAGCGGAAATATTATAGACATCTCAGAATTAATTAGAGAAGGGGAGGAAGTTATAATTGGGGTCCTAGTGGGAAATGAGTAGAACAAGTAGATTAACAGACAACACTAGAGCTAGTCAAGGAATTATCAAGCAACTATAAATGTTTTCCAGCCATCCAATTACCTAACTTTAGTTGTGAAATACCATGAGGGAAATACCATAACCACAAACCATACATGTTTAATGTTGTAATTGCAACCATACTTACCTGGGTCATCACTCACCCGGAAAACGCATCACAACCCTTATGGAGTAGTGTGGAACCTATATGTCAGTATTCCAAACAGAAATAGGAAACTCTATAACACCTTATAATAAAAATAACCCGAGAGCTTAGAAAGCTGGGAGCATGAATTAGTTTAGAATTTTGAATGTAAGTTTGGTACCTCCAGTGGAGGAATCAAGATTTAGAACCCTGAAGGATGTTAGGGAAGGGCCTGAAGCCTTAAGGAGGGGGGTAACCTTGTAGAAAGGACATAGGAAGCCACAAAGGGAACTCAATACGCTAGCACACCTAACTTTTATCTAGCTTGAAAGTTAGATTTAAGAATGGGTAGTTAGATTCAGCATAGAGGGCCAGGAACAATGGAAGGTTTGTAGGATCGCGCATCAGGTTAGAATGCCAAGACGTTTAGGATTCCTTACTCCTAGGAGAACCAGAGTGGGGATAAAACTCTAAGCCACCTTCCTTTTCAGTAGAAACTTAGAGCCAAGCTAAGTACGAGCCCTAACCGGTAGAGTGAGATAAGAATAGGGAAAGATCCCATTAGGGGGAGTTAGGAAATTAGTGAGTTTACCGCGATCATGTCGTGGCCCGTAGGTATTTTAACTACGTTCATGGCGTGAGTGTGTTGCTAGAATTTTCAATGTTTTCTTAGAAGAGTGTGAACCGTCCGTCACCCTTTAGTTTGATGTTACTTGTGTGACTGTGTGAACTTAATTCCTCGGACATGACGTGAGTGTTGGATTAATTCGTCAACACAAACTTAGTGATTCGAGGGAATGAGTAATTATGTGTGCATGACTTATTGTAAGTAATATAGTAGGACTTAGAATATAATCATGTAAATCACTTAGAATCTTCTCAAACTTAGTTAGATCATTAAGAACATATGACTTGAAACCAACTGGTAATTGATGGGTTTGGGTATGGAATTAAGGTCCTTACTTAGTGGATGTGTGAAATATGCTCCTATTAATAGATTTTATCTAGTGTGTTGTTTAACCAAGCCGGTCAAGTATACTCAAATAGAGTAGAAAGTTTATTCATGTGTCTTTTGTGATGATACATGAAAAGAGTTTGTTAGAGAAGTTCAGGAACCTAAGTTTAGGTGTAGTAATTAGAGGGCATAGTGCCAGACTTCATTTAAAAGAGATCACTAATGAGCTAAGAACTCTAATCAGGGAGGCTCAGAGTTTGGACTCAAGTCTCCAAGAGAAGAGACAACAATTAGGGTTTTCTGAATCAGAAGATGAGATTATTCTCTTCCAAGGGAGAGTATGTGTCCCTAAGGGGGTAGCCTCAGACAGCAGGTATTAGAGGAAGCTCATGGAGGTAAGTTTTCTATACATCCTGGCTCTACCAAGATGTATCAGGATTTGAAGGGAGATATAGCAGATTATATTTCTAAGTGTTTAGTGTGTCAACAGGACAAAATAGAACATCAAACCATCAGGAACCCTTTCGTAATTAGAAATCTCTGAGTGGAAGTGGAAGAGTATAGTTATGGACGTTGTGGTAGGATTGCCTCGTGCCCAAACTAGTTTTGATGTTATCTGGGTGTTCGAGGACCGACTGACCAAGTCAGCTCACCTCCTACAGGTTAGGAATACCTATTCCCATAGCAAGATTAGGAGAGTTGTATGTTAGGGAGTTTTTCAGACTCCATGGCATTCCCTTTAATGTCCTATCAGATAGGGACCTTAGGTTCATTTCTAGGTTCTGGAATGCACTTCACCATGCTTATGGGAACGGCTTCCAGAACTTTCAATTGAGGTAGTTTTTGAATTATGTTTCTTGAACAATTTTGGGGTCAAAATTGCTAAAAGGGGGTAGAATGTAACATCCCGCAAATTAGGAACTTTAATAACTAATTAGGCTTAAAATAAGAGGGTTATGTATTAGTAATTAAGGGAATATAAGTTAAGGAATTAAGGTAATTGAGGAGCTATGAGTTAAAACTCAAGTATAAAACCAAGTTTTAAGCTTTAACTTAAGTGAACTTTAGGAATACGGGTTCTGGTAATCGATTACAGTGGGTTCATAATTGATTACCCGAGAGCTGGTTTTTAGGTAATCGATTACTCACAGGTTGTAATCGATTACCTGAGAGCTAGTTTTTAGGTAATCGATTACAGGGGGTCTGTAATAGATTACCCGAGAGATGAATTTTATGTAATTGATTACATAATCGATTACCTGAGGGCTGAGTTTTTTGTAATCGATTACCAAGGGTTGTAATCGATTACCAGATTCCCAGAAAGGTTTTCTAGTACATTTTACGACTACTGGTAATCGATTACAGACTTAGGTAATCGATTATAGGGGGTCTATAATCGATTACCCGAGAGCTGAATTTGATGTAATTGATTACATAATCGATTACCTGAGGACAAAGTTTTTGGTAATCGATTACCAATGGTTGTAATCGATTACCAGATTCCCAGAAAGGTTTTCTAGTGCATTTTACGACTACTGGTAATCGATTACAGACTATCTGTAATCGATTACCAGCGAACCAGTATATATAGTCCCACATGCAAAAATCAGATTTTCACATTTTCTTTCTCACCCTTTTTCACCCTAGAGAGAGAAAGAGAGAATTCTAGAGAGAGGAAGTCAATTTTGGAGCTTTGGAGGGAGATTGAACCTAGAATGCATGCAATGCAATGCAATGAATAATAAGTTTGTAAGGGGTTTCATATGGTTGCAATGCAATGAAAAATAAGTTCGTAAATGATTTCGTAATCCATGAAATGCAATGAAAAATAAGTTCGTAAATGATTTCGCAATGCATGAAATGCAATGAAAAATAAGTTCGTAAAGGGTTTCATATGTATGCAATGCAATGAAAAATAAGTTCGTAAAAGATTTCGTAATGCATGAAATGCAACGAAAAA
>QLOH01000093.1:1800000-2056992 GCA_026901365.1 Sesbania bispinosa | reverse complement strand
TGCTTTTAGCTTCTTTGAAATCTGATAGTAGCGCTGTGGTGAGTGAGACACCTGTAGTGTGTGAGTACCCTGAAGTATTTGCTGATAATGTGTCCAGTTTACCACCTGAGAGAGAGAGATAGAGTTTGTCATAGACTTAGTGCCAGGTACAGGACCGATTTCAGCTACACCTTATAGGATGTCACCCATAAGCTAGCAGAACTTAAGAAGCAACTAGAAAACCTGTTACAGAAGAAGTTCATTAGGCCTAGTGTGTCACCCTGGGGAGCGTCTGTATTGTTTGTTAAGAAGAAGGATGGTAGCATGAGGTTGTGTACTGATTACCGCCAGTTAAATAAGGTAACCATTAAGAATAGGTATCCTTTGCCTAGGATAGATGACTTTATGGATCAGTTAGTGGGGGCATGTGTGTTTAGTAAGATAGATCTTAGATCAGGCTATCATCAGATTAGAGTTAAGGAGGAGGATATACCTAAGACCGCTTTTAGGACTAGGTATGGACATTATGAGTATCTGGTAATGCCTTTCGGTGTGACAAATGCTCCTGCCATTTTTATGGATTATATGAACAGGATTTTTCACCCTTATTTGGATAAATTCGTAGCTGTCTTTATAGATGATATACTAATTTATTCCAAAACTAAGGAGGAGCATGAGGAACATCTAAAGGTAGTGTTTCAGGTTCTTAAGGATAATCAGTTGTATGCTAAGATGTCCAAGTGTGAGTTCTGGTTAGAGCAAGTGAGTTTCTTGGGTCACGTAATTTCTAAGGGAGGCATAGGTGTAGATCCTTCTAAGGTAGAAGCCGTGCTTAAGTGGGAGTCCCCTAAGTCAGTAAGTGAGATTAGAAGTTTCCTTGGGTTGGCTGGGTACTATAGGAGGGTTCATAGAAGGGTTCTCTAAGTTAGCTTTGCCTTTGACCGAGTTGACTAGGAAAGGAGTTGCCTATGTGTGGAATAGTAAGTGCGAGACTAGCTTCCAAATCCTTAAGGAGAAGTTGACTAGTGCACCAGTGTTAGTGTTGCCTGACCTTAGTAAATCCTTTGTGGTGTACTGTGATGCCTCTAAGATGGGTTTAGGTGGGGTGTTGATGCAAGAGGGTAAAGTAGTAGCCTATGCTTCTAGGCAATTGAAAATCCATGAGAGAAACTACCCTACCCATGACCTATAGTTAGCAGCCGTAGTGTTCGTGTTGAAGATTTGGAGACATTACCCGTATGGTTCCCGATTTGATGTTTTTAGTGACCATAAGAGCCTTAGGTATTCGTTTGACCAGAAAGAGCTGAACATGAGGCAGAGGAGGTGGTTAGAGTTTCTTAAGGATTATGATTTCGAGTTAAGTTACCATCCCGGTAAGGCCAATGTAGTGGCTGATGCCTTGAGTAGGAAGTTTATCCATGTTAGTTCCCTGATGATTAGAGAAATGGATCTTTTAACCCAGTTTAGAGATCTAAGTTTGGCTTGTGAAGTAACATCTTCCAGTGTGAGGTTAGGAACGACTAGAGTAAATAATGATTTGCTGAAGGATATTAGTAAGGCTCAGTTAGAGGATCCATTTTTGGTTAGCAGGCGAGAGGCTATAGAAGGATGTAGTGGTGGGGAGTTTGTAATTGGTACCGATGGGGTAGTGAGATTTGGAGAAAGAGTGTGTGTGCCTAGTGAACCTAGCATTAAGAGATTAGTACTAGAAGAAGGGCATAGAAGTAAGCTTAGTTTCCACCCAGGATCCACTAAGATGTATCAGGATTTGAAAAAGTATTTTGGTGGCCTAGGATGAAGAGGGACATAGAGGAGTTCGTTAGTGATTGTTTAGTGTGCCAGAAGGCTAAGGTAGAGCATAAAAAACCTTCAGGATTGCTTCAACCCTTAAGTATACTTGAGTGGAAGTGGATAGTATATCCATGGACTTCGTAGTTGCTTTACCTAAGACTGTAAGGGGGCATGACTCAATCTGGGTCATTGTTTGATAGGTTAACTAAGAGTGCCCATTTCCTTCCCATCAATGTTAAATATTCTTTAGAGAAGTTGGCTCAGTTGTACATCAGTGAGATTGTGAGATTGCATGGCATACCATCTAGTATAGTCTCAGATAGAGATCCCAGGTTTACCTCTAGATTTTGGGAGAGTTTATAGCAGGCCTTGGGGACCCATCTTAGGCTTAGCTCAACTTATCACCCTCAGACTGATGGTCAGACCGAGAGAACCATCCAATCCTTAGAAGATTTGCTTAGACCCTGTGTGTTAGACCAAGGGGGGTAGTTGGGATAGCTTTTTACCTTTGATAGAGTTCACCTATAACAATAGCTTTCACTCTAGCATAGGTATGGCGCCTTATGAATCATTGTATGGTAGGAGATGTAGAACCCCTTTATGTTGGTGTGAGCCGGGTGAGAGTCTTGCATTAGGACCTGAGATAGTGCAGCAGACCACTGATAAGGTTAAGATAATCCAGGAGAGGATGAGGACAACCCAGAGTAGGCAGAAGAGTTATGCTGATAAGAGAAAGAAGGAGTTAGGGTTCAAAGAAGGGGATCATGTATTCCTGAAAGTCACTCCGTGGACTGGGGTTGGTAGAGCATTAAAGTCTATAAAGCTTACACCTCGATTTATTGGTCCTTACCAAATCCTTAAAAGAGTCGGCAATGTTGCCTACCAAATCGCTTTGCCTCCACATTTGTCTAATCTTCATAACGTTTTCCACGTTTCTTAACTCCGGAAATACGTTCACGATCCTTTGCATGTGATTGAGTTGGATCATCTTGAGGTTAAGGAAAACCTAACAGTGGAAACCATGCCGGTGAGAGTTGAGGATCGGAGAGTGAAACAACTTCGAGGTAAAGAGATTCCTTTAGTTAAGGTAATATGGGGAGAACCTACACCCGAGAGTGCCACTTGGGAACTCGAAGAGAATATGAAGGAGTCTTATCCAGAATTGTTCGCTTCAGGTAAAATTCGAGGACGAATTTTCTTTTTAGGAGGGGAGAGTTGTAACATCCTAAATTTTATTAGGATAAATATTAATTAAATTAAATAGACTAATTAAGAAAATAATTAATTTAATGGGAAATAAATAATAGGAGTGTCATTATTATTAGTTTTGTTTCGTAAAGGTAATTTTAATTGAAAATAGAATAATGGGGTGAGAGTGGGCCCAAGCCCAATTTGTATTTCTGTAAGGAGGGGTAACAGAGCACCCTAATCCTTATTCGTATCATTCGTCAGTAAGCGAAACGCTAAGGAGGGGAGAAAGGGAGTCTCAAGAGAGAACTGTTGAGGAGTGAACTCCAAGAATTCAAGAAAGGACTTCCTTGCTGTGATCAAGCTTCGCTTAAGGTACGGTGGGGGAGAGGGTATTGCCTGTATATGCATGTAGGGGATGTTTGGGTAGTAATCTAAGATGTATAATTCGAATTTATGAATGAATAACTGAGAATGATGATATAATATGGTGATTGATGATTTTTTGTTTTTGTATTGACGAATTATTGAATGAGTAAAGATGATATTGAGATAATTGAAAAAGGGGTGATTAGGGATTGAGAAATTGAGGTTTTGATGAATTGATGCTATAATCTGTAATAGATTGATGATTTATTGAGTATTGGATGTTATTAATGAGTATGGATGATGTTTAGACGAAAAAGACTGATTAGGGATTGATTGGATGGGTTTAGAGAGGTGAGAAATCGTGAAATATGCGATATGCGTCGCGGGTAATCGATTACCAGGAGTGGTAATCAATTACGAGAGGGTTCTGGGCAACCAGGAGGGCTGTTTGCTCGCAGGTAATCGATTACAGAAGTTTGGTAATCGATTACCAGAGAGCTTGCTTGCAGGTAATCGATTACAAGGTGGTTGTAATCGATTACCAGATACCTTGTTTGCGGGTAATCGATTATTAGAGGTTGGTAATCGATTATTAGAGGTTGGTAATCGATTACCAGAGTGGATCTTGAGATCCTGACTGTTTGATGATGATTGATGTGTTTGAGAGTACTTTATAATGAGTTTTGTGTTGATGATTAATGATGTTTGATGAGGGTTGCGATGCTTATGATGATGAATATTGATGATATTTGATGAGTGTGATGATGTATAATGATGATGATTGACGATGTTTGATGTTGTTTATAATGACTATGATGATGATGTAAATGATGATAATGTGTATCACTTATGATGATGATGTGAATGATGATAAGTGTAGATCACTTTATTATGATGATGTTTGATGATGAGCATGTTAATGCATGATAATGATGATTTAAGTTGATGGTGTATGTCACCTTTGATGATGATGTTATCTAAGTTTGCGGGCCCATAGAGGGGGTACAACTTAGGAATGATAATGATAATTTATGATGATGGTGTATGTCACCTTTTGATGATGATGTTATCTAAGTTGTGCGGGCCCATAGAGGGGGTACAACTTAGAAGAGATGCATTGAGCATATGTGATGAGACCTGAAGTGTGCGGGCCCATAGAGGGGGTACAATTCGGGAGGTGAACTGAGTTGTGCGGGCCTATAGAGGGGGTACAACTCAGGGGATCAAGATGGAGCGTTCGATGCACGGGCCCATAGAGGGGGTGCAACCTAGGAGCGATTGTACGGGCCATAGAGGGGGTACAACCTAGGGTCGAATGTCGTTGTGCGGGCCCATAGAGGGGGTACAACCTATCGGGTAGTGTGTGGTAACACCGGTAGACCACCTTGGTACTAACTAGAGTGATTGACGAGGTGCACCCATTGTGTGGAGTTCCAAGTCATGATCTTTGGGTAGATGATGAGAGGAGTATTGATGTTTGATGATAATGAGTATGATGATATATGAACGATGTATGATGATAATGAGTATGATGATATATGAATGATGTCTGATGATAATGAGTATGATGATATATGAATGATGTTATGATGATAATGAGTATGATGATATATGAATGAGATTATGATGATGATGAGCTTGGTGAATGTATAATGGATAGATTTATGTGTTGTGAATAGGAATGATGGCATGACATGTATATGTTGATATAGAAGATTGATTATATGTTGAATTTTAGATGAATGTTATTGATTGGTGATTTTAATATATTGATGGTATGATGTAATGATGTTGTGGGTGAGGATGGGTATTCTCTATGGGTAGTATTCCTTTTCCTCACCGTATTCTGTGGATATATTTTACAGGTGTTGATGAGGACACGACTGGTGTCGATTATGAATAAAAGGGTATGCTCTGATAGATGTGACATCCAGGTGTGCTTGGGGTTTTTACCATGTTCCTAGATTAGGAGTATCTTTATGAACTTCTGGATGCCTTATATGGCAGGTGATTATTAATTGTTTTTATTTCTAAGGAGATTTCCGTTGTTTATAATTGATTTATATTTGGAGTTTGAGTTGATTTAATAAAGTTGTTTTCAAACTATGAGATTTATCATAAGAGTGATTGTGAACCTTTTTACCTAACGTGGGACTTTCTCTTTTCTAAACTGCAATTTCTTTAATATATAAGAGTATGGGGTAGAAGGGTGTCACACGCAACCCCTGTGTTAACGACAAGGTGGTAGCTGGTGTGCGCGATGGCGTGGTGGTTGCCTTCGCAGCAGCGCGGTATGGCTGCAACGACGCGTGACGACCACTGGGCGGCGCTCGGACGAGAACGCTGTGTGGCCCAACGTAGCAGCGGCAACGTTGACTCGGAGCGCTTCATCGCGGTGGTTGGGTTTGGCTCATGGCGCGACCATGAAGACCCTAGGTCGACGACATTTCTCCGGTGATAATGACTGTGGACGGCGGTGGATAATGGAGAATAGTATGGCTAATGGAACGAGTCTTGATTTCGTTACTGGATCTTAATTTACTGGCTTCCTGTTTTGAGTTTTGGTTTTTTCATTTTTTTTATTTTATTATTGTGTGAATTGCTGGTAAGGCTTTCAAATGTGATTGAATGGAGGTGGTTGGGTGGTTTGGGAGGATAGGCTGCAGGGAGAAATTTCTATTCCAAATAGGAGACAATGGTATCACTTTACTGTCTATGGCATAATACACCAAGGACACAATTGCAAATTCCATAGCTTAATTCTCCATAGTGGGCAACCGGATTTAAAAGACTTAATCTTCATCTTTGATTAAAAATATAATATATCTAACGGCTCACGTGAAAGGGTGTAACTTACATCCTTATTCAGAAGGATGTATAATAGGCGTGACCCTTCTTTACCAGCATGATGAACTTTTTTTTGGGTCAATCCAACATGATGTACTTTTTTTTTGTCAAACAACATGATTTGGACTAGGTTTTGTGTGTTCAATGAGTATTCGGCGCATTGGTAGTTCTTTTCTTAAATTAATATTTTACAATTTTTACACTTATTTTGTTTAATTATATTTTTTTTATCAAATATCAATGTAAGTCATATTTTAAAAAATATAATTTATTATTACAATTTCAAATTAAATAATTGTAAAAAATTATGGTAATTTTTTAATTTTAAATATCAAATTATTATAAATTTAATTTCAATTAAATAAAAATATGCCTCTATCCGCATATTAATTATTAAAAAATTTAACTTATAAAAAATTATTTAAAAAATTATAAAATTAAAGGAAATTATAAAATAATTTCACTTTAAATGTATTAAAAATACTTTTATTGTATACAAATATTTTCCTTCTTTTTAAAATATTTGAAACTAATAAAAATATTAATATTAATTATCATTTAAATTTATAATAAATTTTCCTTTTTTTTTTGACGAAAACTTTTTCAATATTAACTTTTCCAATTATCATATAACTCTCCTATTTAATACTTTAGTTCTAATAATAACATTTAATCGTTCCTGTTTAATATATGAGGTGGAAATAGAGAGTTAGGCTTTCTAATACTTGAATTTGGTATACCTCCTTAATTTTTGTCTTGAGCTGACCAATTTACCTAATGTGTATTTTATTTATTTAAAACTTTACCTTACCTATTTATAGCCTGTTTGGTTTGGAGTTGAAAAACTCAAAACTATGATTTTGCAGAATTGATTTTAAATCACTTCCGTCCAATGTGCTTCGTAAAGTGTGCATCACTCATCTCAACCATTGATTTCTAAAATCAATTCTACTCAACTGTAAACCAAACGGACTCTTGAAAGTCGGACTTAACCTTAAAATCTATTTTAAAAGTAAGTTTTATAATAAGTTATTTAAATATATAATAAAAAATATTTGAATAGATTTATAAGATGGAGATTTTTATATAAGATAGTATAATCATATATTTAAATAAGTTAAGAATTATATAATTATAAGAGATTTTGATAAAATTCGTTATAATAATAATATATAAAATATTATAACTTTATTTATATTTATTTAAATAGATCAAATAGATTTAAAAGGCGTTTTTACCCGAAGAACAAAACTTGGTCCCTTAAGTTATATAGGGTTTTAAATAGCTTTGAAATTGAATCAACCTCTTTAATAAATTGGTTTGATTTGGCTTGAAAATGGTTTAAGCTAGACTATAGATATCTTACAAGCGATTTGACTTATTTACATCCTAACATATATACACAGGCACGGCTCAATAAAACCATCTTCAAATTTCAGTTTTTTAAAGAGTATTTTAGATGGATCCAAGTCCCAACTCAGCTCGCTAATTTGTTCACGAGATATTACTATGAAAAATTTATTAAAATGTAAGAAATTTAAAGCATGACATAAAAAGTTATTTAAATATACCTTCAATTATATTATAAGTTATTATATAGATTTACTGATTTTTCAAAATGTTTTTTATAGTTTGAAATGTTGTTAGTAAAATTTTCATGTTTTTAAATTTTTTTAAATAGATCCTTAATTATTCTCCAATAGTAATCGATTTTTACTAAATTACATGGATTTATTTGAAAACTCAAATAATGTATAAGCATTGACTCGAAACTAAGTAAATGTTAGGTGTTTTTTCATTCGACTTTGTTTTTTAGTTTTTTTTTTATTTTTTTTGGTGCACTTTTAAAATTATTTTACAAAATAGTTTCTAAGAACTATTTTTTTTTATATTTTATAAGAACAGTTTTTTTATAAATAAAATGATTTATTTATAAAATTTCTTTCACAAAACATAATAAATGAAAAAAATAGTTTTTCAAAACATTTTATGGTAGTTTCATAATTTTAGTTTTTAAGAATAAAAAATAGTCACACTTTTTAAAATTATATTTTAAAACTATCTATCAAACATGTCTTTATTATTGAATACTCATCCATTTATTCCATATTACTTGTCATTTAAGATTATTATACAAGAATTAAGAAATGTAATTTATTTTCTCATTTTCATAAAGATGTTAACTAAATTTCTATTATATCATTTATCATTTATTAATTATTTTTTTATCTTTGTTATTATTTATAAAGGATATATTTACTAAAAAAAATAAATGTTTCTTGAAATTATAAAATGATAAATAAGATCAATTTCTTCATTCTAAAATGACAAGTAAATTAAGTGGGACGAAGGGAGTATTTGTAAATAATTAAAACCAACTCTTTATATTATAATTTTGTTACCTTACTTGACTAAGACATTCACTCACCATACTTTCTCTCAATTAACGATTTTAAGCATTACCTATCTTTTCTATTTGATTAGGGATATCAACGGAGCAGGGGCGAATAATACATTACTGGTATTCACACCAACTAAAATTAATGAGTACTCATGTGGGTTTTGAAAATTCACACACACACACACACACATTAATATTTAAAAATTAGAAATTCATAGAAAAAAGAGAAAAAAAATATCATATAATATCATATAATATAAATGAACATTATATTATATCATCACGTGTTAATATAATAAAAATAACAATGTAAAATAATAAAAAAATTCTAATATTTTAATATGTTTAATAAAAAATATATTTTAATGAGTATGTGAGAATATAATATTTGTCTTCACTCATTTAATAAATATTCAAATACAAGTATAGTTACGGATATCCACGGATATGAGTTTTTTTTTTCATCCTTGCATTGGATGGTAATTTCCATACACTAGAATGACCTTCTTCCCCCCCCCCCCCCCAACCCTTAATATTAATATCCTCTCTATTCCTATTTAATTGGTAATAAATACTAATTCCAAAATTTAAAATTTATTAAGATTCAAAATCTATTCCAATCATTTTATATTTCAATCCTTATTTTATATGAATCTTTATTCTTCTTCTCACTATAATTTTAATTAATTTAATTATATTTTATTATCAAATAATAATATAAATTATATTTTAATTTTAAAATATAATTTTCAATTCAATAATTATCCAAAATTAATCTTTTTTTATTTTAAAATATTAGTTTATTATAAATTTAATTTTAATAAAATTTTAACTTAAAAATTTGATTTAAAAATTTAAAAAATTATAGGAATTTATAAAATAATTTCACTGTGAATATTTTAAAAGACTTTTATTAGATGCAAATCTTTGCATCTTTTTAAAACATTCGAAACTAATAAAAATATTATTATTAATTATCATTTATAATTTATAATAATTTTCCCAATTATTTATTATTATTTTTTACAAAAACTTTCCCTGTTATACTTATCAACACACACATGGCAAATTTTATTCGTTTATTTATTTATTAAAAATGATAAATTACTATTAATTGGCACAAAACCACAACAGGAACAGTAATAATCGCAGTAAAACCTAGGGCTCACTGCGTGGCATCATCGTAACGGCGCATCTGATGTGAAGAGTGTATCCAGCCGTTGATTGTATTTCACTGTGCAAATAAATACATACAGAACTGAGCCTGAGGGACCCTCTCTTCCATACGGATAAGTGGGGCTCTCTTCCATTGTTAGGGTTTGTTTCTCTCCGTCTCTGTTCCTTGTTGTCCCCATTTTTATTTGTTTTATTTCTTTCTTATCTATTTTTTTATTAATTAGAAAAAACCTCTCTTCCAATTCTCAATTAGTCTCTCTAATCCTTCGCAGTGCCAGAAAGCTTCAAACCACAGTCAACGTATCAAAACTCTGCTTCTCTGTTGTTCCTGGTTTCTACCCCTGCAAACAGTAGGCTCCCAAAAAAATTGAATTTTTTTTACTGCCTCTGAAATTTACAAATTTGAAATCTTTTTCGTGTTTCTCATCTGGGTTTTGATCATACTTTTCTGGGTCTCTCCTAAATTCCTGAATTCATGGTTTTTCTTTTTGTAATTTTCGTTCAGGATGGAAGCGAATCCTCCCCACGACGGCGATTTCAGCGAAGGAGAAAACGAAAGCGAAAGCGACACCCAAAGTGCCGATAACTCTCCCTCGGAGACGACAGCATCATTAGTGGGCCCGACGGAGCCGTTGCCGCCGCCGCCGGCGGTGCCGGCTCCACTGAAAGAAGAGCGGACGGAGACTGAGAACAGCGTGGAGGAGTCTCTCCCGGTGGGCGTTATTCCTATGCCGTTGACGATGTCAACGCCGGCGGCGGCGAAGAAACCGTCGAAGGACCGTCACACGAAAGTGGAGGGTCGCGGCCGAAGAATCCGAATGCCGGCAACCTGTGCCGCCAGGATCTTCCAGCTGACCCGGGAGCTCGGTCACAAGTCCGACGGAGAAACAATCCGGTGGTTGCTTGAGCACGCTGAACCGGCGATCATAGAAGCCACCGGCACCGGAACGATCCCTGCCATCGCGGTGTCCGTGGGCGGCACCCTAAAGATTCCAACTTCCTCGGCGGCGAGGCCAGACGGAGAAGACACCCCGAGGAAGCGAAGGAGGAGAGCATCAAACAGTGAATTCATTGATATGAACGATCAAGTTTCAGTTTGTTCAGGGCTTGCACCAATTGCACAAACCGCATACGGTGGTGGCAGTGGCAGTGGTAGCGTTAGTGGTGGTGGACTGGTCCCTTTGTGGCCTGTGGCAACTGGTGGTGGGTCTAATGGTACAGGGCCTTTCTTCATGTTTCCAAACTCTGCTAACCAGCCTCAGTACTGGGCCATTCCTGCAACCGCGGCCCCGTTTTTCAATGTGCAAGCCAGACCCATTTCGGGTTTTGTTTCTGCTATGCACATGCAACAACAATCAGGGGGGCACACTTCAAACCCTTCCTCCACTTTGGCCCCTGCTTTGAGCTCAGCAACTACTACAACTAATGCTAGTAGTACTATTACTACTTCTGCTGCTACCTCTTCCTCCACTTCTACACCCACCCAGATGCTCAGGGATTTCTCTCTGGAAATTTATGACAAGAAAGAGCTACAATTTTTGGGTCGTCCTGCTGCAAATTCAGAACCACCTCCTCCAACTTCAAAGCCTTGAAATTGAAGCTCAAGCATATGGTAGAAAAATAGCCTAGACTTTAGACATAATTTTTTTTTAAAAAAAAATTGGGAACACTAGAACAGAGGTAGAGGTAGTAGTATTTTGCAATCTGGGTTTTGCTTGTTTTCGGCTAATGGTTAGGAATACATTTTAAACTTTTTTAAGGTCTCATCTCAGTTCATTTTCTTTATAATTCTATGTTTTTTTTTTCTTTGTTTTATACATTGTTATTGGGAAGTGGGAGGATTGAAAGAAATTTGGGCTTTTGAGCCACCAAAGGTAGTGGGGTCCCACGGTGGAGGGTTCAGTTTGCACGTGCGAGGTGGGTTATCCGATAACTCGTGAGACGGTGTGACTAAGAAAAGCGGTGTGTGGGCACTAGCTGTAGCTGACTTTGAATAGGTGGGTCAACGAGGGAAGTGGGGTCCAGGAAGCGGTCACGTGAGGATGTTTGTGCACGTGTTATTTGGTGGGGCCAGAAATGTGGGTGGGGAAAGTGAGGTGGTCCGTGGAGTATGGTGAGTGGCTGAAGTTGGGCCACGAGATTTGGTCATGTGATTGCTTGGTTGAGGCACGTGTCCCTAGGATTTTGTGGGACCCTCTTCTGCGTGGAACCAGCCTGGCCCCCACTACACGTGTCGACTATGTAGGCAGGTTCGTGGCTGGTCCACACGTGGACCCCGCAACCATAATGCGTCCTTCTCTGAGTTCTGATGGTAGTATTGTTATGGTACTAACCTTATGACTATGGATAAAAATTAAAATGATAATGTGTACTATTAGAATTCTAATCACGCATTGCTTCACCTATTAATATTAGACCCGAAGAAATGAGACACATCACACAGAAAGGGTCAAAATGCACGAGCACATTATATAATATGAACGAGAATAAATCACAAATTAGTGTTAATGCAGAAAATATTCAATTCGTAAAGAAAATGTTGGGAAGCATCAATACAAATTAATAAATTTAGCAGCACAAATAATGCTAGCAGCACGAGGGAATATTTGGTCGTAGAAAATTGAGCTAAGGATCGGATAAAGAACTGATCCATTTAACTAGAAAATTAGAACACTTCCGATTTTCTCTAAAACAAGCTAAAATTTTACATATTAGATGTCACTGACAATTTCATATAATTGTATGTATTTATATTATTTTATTTTATTTGTAACACAATGTTTTATAAATATTTTTTTTTCATATACTTAAAATTCACTATGTGCTCTTCAAGTATTTAAGGACATATTGCATGAGAATTGAAATTTTGTTTTCTTTTTTATATCTAAATTATAGATATTGTATTTAGAAAAAAAGTTTCACGTTCTTGAAAACACCAAAAAAGACCTCATATGAAGAACTCTAAGTCAGTCTCTTGGTTGATGAGCATGCACTTTTTTATGGTTACATCTGCCTTATATCATAGAAGAACGTCATAGTTGATCTCTCCATGTTCGGGTGAGTACGTTGTCCACCACATGTTCTAAAGAGGTCTACTTGCCTATTATGCTCGTGATGTATGCTACTATTAGGTTAGGCTACTACAAACTAATCTCAGAAGAATACGGATTGTATTTATTTATCTTTTGATGATTTCATTAATCATTTGTAGTTATTTGTATATATTCTTTAGCAAGGGCGAAGCCCCGTTAGGATTGAGCGAGGCCATTTTTTTTTTTCAAAATTATATGTGTGTGTGTATATATATCTAATGTGTGTATATTTATATTTTTATGTAAATTTATATAAATAAAATTAAGTAGTACAAGTTTAGTTAGAATATGAGACATATGCTATGTCTAGTAAAATTAACTGATAAATTGATTGAAAACTGATAAGTTAATTTATTGAATTATAAATGTTTGATTTGAATGAATAATTAATGTAAAATGATATAAAAATACATTTACATAAATTTTATTATATAAATTTAAATAAAAGTACATTATTAGGCAATTATAATTTTAGTTTTTTATGAATTTTAAATTTTTATTAATTTTTAGTGATAAAACATTTGATTAAAAATTAAAATATGTAAAGAAATAATTAAAATAAATTATAAAAATAAAATTATAATTAAAATAATTCACTTAATTAATATTATAAATTATGAGTGGAGATCAAGTTACTCCACTTAATAAATCTCATAGAATAAGAATTTCACAAATCTAACTGTTGAATAATGTTTTTAGATAAATTGAAAATTTATAGGTATGTAATTTTATCGTCAACATTTACTTATATTTTGAAAACATATATTATACATTAAATTAATATTATTTGATTAAGTATGTTTATAGACTTTATAAAACTTTGTAAACTTAATCTATTTAATAATAATTTTCAATTCAACGATAGAATTGATCAAAATTAATATTTACAAAAAAAAAATTAAGCAGAGTAACTTTATAAAGAGTATAAAGTTACTCTTGAAGTAACTCGATCCTCACCCTATAATTATATATATAATAACAAATTTTCATTTGGGGTGACATGATTGATTGGAAAAATTTATAATATTATATAATAACAAATTTTCATTTGGGGTGACATGATTGATTGGAAAAATTTATAATATTGGCCAGTCCCTTAAACTCACATCGTGGCTTCGCCCCTATTATTTAGTAGAAACTAGGAGAGCACAATTATAAATCTTAATTATAATTTTGCATTGCTCTGTGTACTGCTATATCATTAATATAAAACATGCTAAAAAGAATAATTTAATTTTAAAGGGACATAAAATATTTAGATCGATGATTATATTTTATTCAATAGATCAAATAACTTTGGTGCGAGTGATAATCGTTTACACTTTATTTCGTAGATATTAAAAAAACAAAAGAGAGAAATAGGAAAGAAAGAAATATGATGAAAATAGAGTTGATTTATAATTTATTTGATGTGAGAGAAATAAATAAGAAATAGAAGAGAAATATGAAATTGAGTTATTTGATTAAAATGATTAAAAAATAATATTTTTTATTAATCTTGTGTTGTTCCTGGTACCAATATAACTGTGCAACACAAATGCAACATTTCTTCGCACAATCTCACCTATTTTGTGGAGAAGTCCATACAACATGGGCTACACTTCCTTTTGCTAGTTCTCCATTACTTCTCCTCTCACCAAACTACCAAAGTGTCTCATATCTCAGATATTTCTCTCTTCAGCCACATATTTCTCGCTTACCTTAGTCGGATCAAACAGAGGTAAAAAAGTAAATGATCACTCATTCTATATTTTACAAACAATGAATATATATATAGAGCAGGGCCGCCCAACATATATGTAGATCTAAAGCAAATTATAAAATGGAGACCTAATTCTAAGAGATAAAAGACCATAAATGATATACAATTTTTTTTTTTAAAAAATATGAGTCTTTTTTAACAAAAGAAACTTATATTAAATTAAAAAATTTAATAAGAAAAACATATTTTTAATTATTATCTATTAACTAATAATTAGTAATATTTTTATATTTGATATAAAGATTTTATTAAATTTTGGGTAAAATATATTTTTAATCCTTATAAATTTAAGCATATTTGGGTTTGGTTCTCAAAATTTAAAACCAATGTGGTTGAGTTTTTATTTTCTTAAAATCACCTCAAATTAATCTTAGGATCCCTATCGCTAGAGACTAAAAATACATCGAAATATTAGAGACTAAAAACACACACAATAAAAATTAATTGGGGTGATTTAAAAAAGAGAGAGACTCAACACATAAATTTAAAATTATGAGAACTAAAATCAAATTTATTTAATTTATAAAAACTACAAATATATTTTACCCTTAATTTTAATATATAAAATATATATAAAAAAATTTGAGGCTTGTGACAGGGGAGGCCTAAAGCGATTGCTTTACTAGCCTCCCCTCGAGGCCGGCCCTGATATAGAGCAAACTATGAATATTTTATAGAGCAAAGTAAAAAGTAAAAAATATTTTACAAAATTCATCCTCTATTTTATATATACTTTCACTTATAGTTAAATGAGTAAACTAGTACTTAGGTCATTGACTTTGTGGGCGTCGTGCAATTAGGTCCCTGATTTTGCTAAATTGATCCATAGTCCCTGACTTTAACCCCCGTCATGCACTTTAGTCCAAACGTTAAGTTTCTGTTAAATTCTTGTTGAGGTGTCACTCAATAAGGACTAAAGTGCAAGATTTTTGACAATGTCAGGGACCAAACTGCATGGTGGTCCCTTGTCTTCTTCTTCCTCATTCTCTGCAGAATTCTCATTCTTCTTCTTCGCTTTTCTCTTCTTCGCTCTTTTTCTTCTTTATGCAAATTAGAGGGTTTGAAACAGAAACATTTAAGTTCTCCCATATGGTTTTCCTTTGCTTCAATCTCGAAGTTTCATAATTGTGTGGTTTTAACCTCACGCAAATCTGCAAATATTTATGTTGGATCAAAACATTAAGTCTGAACATTTGAACAACAACTTTTGATATTTAAAAAAACAGTAACACAAGTTTTAATGATATAGCTAAGCTTGACAAGTGTGCAAATGATCAACCTTTCCAAGTAAATGAAATGATTACGGACACTACATTATTTTTTTTTTGCAATAGTTAGATGCCAGAGTCTTTGAACATGGAAAAATATAGCATATTAGACTCGAGTTTAATACACGATTTTCATGTGGAATAAACCCTCCATGCTGCTACTTCGGATAAGCAACTTAATAGTGTGATAAGGCTTCTAATATATCTGCAACTGCAAACCTTTGACTTAATAGTCACAGTGAGTATTGTTGGCTTTTTTTCATCCCCTTTTTAATCACATTGCTTCCTACAAGGGAACACAATAATTTTGAAATTTTCTCTAGCTTATGTGTAAGGTTGCTGGTGAAACCAAAAAAGGGATATATGTCATCAAGGTGATCCAACTAAAGGGTTATGAAATTTAAGATAGTTGTGCAGCTCTGATTCCTGGTTATTATATTTCTTTTGATGACAATGAATGTTTTCATTATTGTTCAATTTTTTTAAGAAGCTCAGAGCACAATTAGCAGTACAAACAAGTGAGCACTGCTAGCTTACCTCCAAAGTTGTAAGGAAGAGACTAGACATATGTCACATAATGGAAGATCAAATTTGTATCATAACAGTCACACTTGGTTCAAAATAATAAATTATAATGCCCTTTGCAGAGGTGAAAGACTTAAAACATAAAATATCAAAAACTGTTGTTCAAATGTTCAGGCTTAATGTTATGATCCAACATAAATATTTGCAGATTTGCGTGATATTAAAACCACACAATATATTATGAAACTTCGAGATTAAAGCAAAAGAAAACCATATGGGAGAACTTGAAGGCTTCTGTTTCAAACCCTCTAATTTGCATAAAGAAGAAAAAGAGCGAAGAAAAAGAGAAAAACGAAGAAGAAGAATGAGAATTCTGCAGAGAAGAGGGAAGAAGAAGATAAGGGACCACCATGCAGTTTGGTCCCTGACATTGTCAAAAATCTTGCACTTTAGTCCTTATTGAGTGACACCTCAGCAATGATTTAACAGAAACTTAACGTTTGGACTAAAGTGCATGACGGAGGTTAAAGTCAGGGACTACGAGATCAATTTAGCAAAGTCAGGGACCTAATTGCACGACGCCCACAAAGTCAAGGACCTAAGTGCTAGTTTACTCATAGTTAAATGATTATTCATAACAAATAATCTTAGGTTAACAAATAAGTACTATTTACAAATTTACTCTAAATTTCATGATTTAACATATAATGCTTTTATTAAAGTATTAGCCAGTCACATTGTCAGAACAAATATTTGCTCTATAAAACAGTCAGTGGCAATTTTTTAAACTTCATATATTTATTATATAATGCCTATCCAAACTAGATTCTGCAATGATGGTTTTCGGTGAGCTTTGACGATGGTTGATGGAGGAGCATGGTGGTGGTGTATGTGCAAGGACTCCGACGCTAGCTCAAATCAATAACAATTCCAGCAGAGTTTTAGTAATGGGAATGAAGAGTACATGTCTCTGCTGAAGGTGCATACTTATAGATAAAACTGGGCAGGAAAGTCCGTTAGTTTGTTATAACATAATTTGTAAGATATTTCCACACGCCCATTCGAAGTGTGTCACATGCGCTCAATAGAAAACCAGTTTCCATATCCGAGATTGAAGTCGTTCCAAAATAAGAACTATATGTTTGGTTACATGGATCTACTCCCATATTGGGTGATACTCGTATGATTCCAAGTTAAATCTTAGCCGGGTGAAGTCGGCTTCAGTTACCATTATTAAGTCGGAATATCCTTCTCCAATGTTGGCGAAGGTGCTTTTGTAGGACGGCTCGACCGTGCACAAAGTCGGTCCATAACAATGCCAATTATATTAAATAATCACTCATCATTATGCAATAGTCATTTATAGTTTTTTGGGAAAAGAGTATAAAATCACCTTGAACTTTTGCCCTTTTGTAAATAGGCACCATGAACTTTTAATTTGTCCCAATTAACCCTTAAACTCTTATCATTATTACAATAGGTACATTCACTAATATCAAGTTAAATAATTACCATAACCAATTTCAATCTTTTGAGATTTTGTGTTTAAAATATTAAAAGGACATAAAAAAGTAAAATTTACATTTTTTTATTCTTGAATTATGTTAAATTTCAAACATATTTAACACTACAAAAAAATTGGTTTTTAGCGACGGCCAAAAGTCGTCGCTACAGGGGAAAATCCATTCAAACCCACAACCTGCACGATATAGAGAAGAAGCATTACCGTTACGCCAAGTTTGTTTCTTGGAATATATAGCGCAAAATATTATATATATAGTGAAAAACTAACAAAAAGCCGACGCTAAAAAAAATTTCCTTTAGCGACGAATCTGGTCGTCGCTAACGTTACTAAGTAGCGACGACCTGGCCGTCGTCGCATAAAAAAATATTTTTTTCAACGGTGATGTCTCTAGCGTCAGCCGTTGCGTCGGCCTGGCCGACGCTAATAGCGACAGTGTCGTGGCCGTCGCTACAAAGTCGTCGCTAAATAACGAATTTCTTGTGTAAAATTTTAAAAGCGAAATATGACCGTGTGTTCTTTTAATTTAGAGTTTTTTTTTCCTATTTTGTTAATTTTTGGAACTTTATATAATTTCAATATTTTAAACACAATTTTGAAGGGTTGAGATTATATTTGTTAATTTTTTAACTTCATGTTAAAAAAAAGACATATTGCAACAATAATGAAAGTTTAAGGATTAATTAGGACAAAATAAAAGTTCATGGTGCCTATTTGCAAAAGGATAAAAGTTAACGGGTGTTTATATATTATTTTCCCAAATTTTTTCCGGTCAGTGTTATTTATCATTGCAGTGCTTTTATCTAATTAGATTTTTTTTATATCCCTTATTATTGAATATTCATTCTTAACGTTCTTTTATATATATAGTAATTTTTCCTATCCCGAATGTGAAATTTAGAGCCGTTTGTTTATGCTTAAAAAAAGAAAAGAAATGTATAGCTTGGAATTGTGTCGATATATCTCCAATTATTCAAGAAAAGAAATGTTTGAGCATAGTCATTTCGATTAGCTTTGATTTCCTCTCCTAACTACCCAAACATTAGATGACGATTTGTTAGTGTGAAATATTGGATGACATCCCTCATCGACTGTACAACTTAACTATCCTGAAAGGTATACACCAACAGAACATGTATGTTACCTAACAATCTAAGAATAATGTACTTTTGTGCGGTACACCTGAATGAGGAGAAACCTAATTTTTTTAATAACGAAAATAAAACCTTAACATCTCTTCAATCAATGATCAATAATTAATACGATACGTTATACACAATTATGAATCTAGCTTTTGACATAGTAGCTATCAAATTGTTTTGTACTTTCGTTTATTAGTAAAAACGTATATAGGTGGATTGATATAGTAGCTACGTCTTAAAGCAGAGCAAAAAGGGAAGTCCAAATTCTGTACTTGTAGGCTAATACTCCAACTTTGAGTGGCTTCAAAGTACAATCATTCTGAGTTAAGCATGTAATTGCAAAAATGGTTCACTTCCATTCTATATATACTGTAATACATGTTTCCATGAAGTTCTCATCTAATCCTCATCTTCCATTGCTCGAATATTTCTTGTCTGATTTTCAAGATGGCTCCTCTGCCTTCAAAAACCATCTTTCCAATCATTTTCCTCCTCTTCACTATATTCTCATTATCCAAAGCTGAACTTGATGCTCATTACTATGACCAAACATGTACACAGTTGGAAAAAATAATTTCAGAGACAGTTCTCAATGCTTCTATGCATGACCCAAAAGTCCCAGCTCGTATTTTGAGGATGTTCTTCCATGACTGTTTCATAAGGGTATGATCTCTCAATCTTTATTCAAAAAACACACATTCACATGCACAATGTTAATGCTGGTGAAGCATTTTAATTGGCAATGTGTGTGTAATTTTGTTATGCATAATGTTCAATGATAGGGATGTGATGCATCAATATTGCTGGACTCAACTTCCACTAACCAAGCAGAGAAAGATGGCCCTCCTAATAACTCAGTTCGATCGTTCTATGTGATTGATGATGCCAAAAAAAAGCTTGAGTTGGCTTGTCCACGCACTGTTTCTTGTGCTGATATAATTGCTATTTCAGCTAGAGATGTGGTAGCCATGGTAATGCCCAAGTCTCTAAGCTAGTTCAATTAATTTAGACCTGCTAAAATATTGGTACTTTTTAGGAACCATTTCATCCTAAAATTGTATGTTTCTATATGCATTATGATCACACATTACTGAGAACTTTAGTAGCATAAATTTTTATCCAAAATACTTAGTGCATTGTTTGGTCATCAATTACCTGCAAGAATTTCACATAATTAATTTTAAACTACTTTCGTCCAATGTGTTTTGTAAAGTGTATTTCACACATTTTCAACCATTGATTCTAGAATCAATTTTAGGCAACTGTAAACCAAACATGCACTTAGTAGGTTGGATATTGACTTCTATATATATATATATATATATTTGCATAATGATCCCTACATGTAACATTAATTTTGCTTTGACAGTCTGGAGGACCATATTGGAATGTACTGAAAGGACGGAAAGATGGAAGGGTGTCAAAGGCATCAGATACCATCAACTTACCCTCTCCAACCTTCAATGTGAGCCAACTCATTCAGAGCTTTGCTAAGAGAGGGTTGGGAGTTAAAGATATGGTAGCTTTATCTGGAGGTCACACTCTAGGCTTTTCACATTGTTCTTCCTTTGAAGCTCGTCTTCATAATTTTAGTTCATTCCATGACATTGATCCAAGCATGAACACTGAGTTTGCACTAGACCTTAGAAAGAAATGTCCAAGACCAAACAACGATGGGGACGTAGGACAATTCTTGGACTCAACAGCATCAGTGTTTGATAATGACTATTACAAACAACTGTTGGCAGGAAAAGGTGTGTTTAATTCGGATCAATCACTTGTTGGTGATTACAGAACTAGATGGATTGTTGAAGCATTCGCGAGGGACCAGAGTTTGTTCTTCAAAGAGTTTGCAACTTCAATGTTGAAGCTAGGAAATGTAATAGGTTCGGAAAATGGAGAAGTGAGACTTAATTGCAGGATTGTGAATTAAGAGGCACAAAGATTAGAGACTAATGGCATAATTCTTTTTCTTCTTAATCTGCCACCACTGTTGTTATTTACAATATTATCATAAAAGTCTTGTTATTAATCATGTTGAAATAAATGTGATTATGTTTTTGGTGCTTTCTATGATGCGGTGCTTAATTTGCGAGCACTGGTGCCTTGTATGCCTGTTCCAATAAGACTGTGTGTACTCATTTCAAAGTTGTTTTTTTTTACGGTAATGCTAAACGTATGGTACATTATTTGTACCATATTGTTGTGGTGGTCTTCCGTTCCTTTTTTTTTTTTGTCTTCCATTCCCTTTTTTTGTCTTGTTATTTTATAGTTTTTATTTATTTTTATTTTATTATCATATTTATTTTTATTTATTTATTCCATTAAATAAAAATATAGATTAAAAAATATAATAAATGGTCACATAGAATTTGTGTTTGCTGTCAATATGAGATTAATTGTGTGTCAAAAAATGGTGAACATATTTTTAATTGAGGTTAATGGTGTATACATTGGCGGTTAACAAAATAAGATATTTGGTTAATTGAATTTGCGAGGTTAATTGCATATAATCATTCCTGTCAACACGAGGTTAATTGCGTGTCCAAAAACGGTGAACATATTTTTTTATTGAGATTAATGATGTATCCATTGGCGGTTAATAGAATAAGATATTTGGTTAATTGAATTTGCAAGGCATTCCTGTCAACATGAGGTTAATTGTGTGTCCAGAAACGGTGAACATATTTTTAATTGAGGTTAACGGTGAACAAAATTGTAATAGAGAATGTTGAGTAAATTGTAAGTACGAGATAAATTGTAAATAAAATCTAAAAAGCTAAACATATCAAAGAAATATTAAAATTCTCTCTCAACATGCATCATTTGAAATTCCCCCTATTTATCATAGAAATCTCTTTTATTTTTATTTGTTATTTGAAATTCTTTCTTTTACTATTATAACACATGAAATTTAATAATTTTAAATTATTCTATCTAAATACAAGGGAAGGTATTTAAGTTATAAAAATAAAAAATGGGGGTGGTATATTGAGTAAAAAAGGTGGTGTCACAAGTAAATGTCCAAATGAAATTGCTACTATGTGTGACTTTGGTATATTGGATTAATTGAAAGTTTTGTTGTAGTTTCTTACTGACAGAACAAGCCTCCTAGAGATTTTTCTTGAGTGTTAAGACTTTAATTCATTTTCTAAAATCCAAAATCAATAATAAGATGCTTAAATTAGTTACCGATGATTCTGAAAAATAATAGTTTAAAATAAATACAAAAAGTTTTAACACTCAATATTATAAAAAAGTTTAAATAAAAAAGCATATAATAAATATCATAGGGTAATGACAACCATCATTATGATTCAAGTCTCTACCTATTTGTCCTTAAATAAAATCACAAATTACATAAATTATCTCAAGATCTATGATAACTTTCCCACATTTGATTTGTAATAGCTTCACAATCTTATGTCATTTCAATGACTTAATATGTTGATACCGTTAACCCTTGGTCGTCAAGAATTAAATCTTCTCCAACCAACCGAGTAAAAAGTCTATTTGTGCCATGTCGCGTTATGATAAAATTATGTATAATGCAACAAACTATGGGAATTAGCCTTTATCTTTTAATAGGATAATTTGGCATTAACTTCAAAACTAGAAACCTTGCTTTCAATACTCCAAAACACATCTCAATGATATTATTTAATGAAGAGAGCCTAAAGATAAATAATTCTTATTTTTCTCGTAGTTGTCCTCCATCACAAAAATCATACAAAAATCATACAAATGATATTTTACCTTCAAAATGAGGCAAGATAGCCCCACAAATTAGGAAATCCAGAGCTGATCATATAAAATTAATCTGTAAAATAAAAATGCGCCAAATAAATAACTCAAAAGTGTTAAAAAAAATAGAAAGATTTCTACTAAATTAAAAACATACCTCCAGGAGGCTTCAAAAAAATTGTTTTTAGAAGTTCAAACATCTAAAAACACTTTTGAATCATTTGTTACCATTTTCTAACTAGAATAAACAAAAGTGAATAACATATCAAAATCACGTACCGCCGACACATTTTGTGTTACAGAAGTTTTTCTTTTGTGGAAGGCTATTTATTTTAGAATAGGAGGATGAGCATATACATGTACACCATCAATGATATCAATACAATTCTACATTCAAAATATGAATGATATTTTAGTACAAAAGTTAAATTGTATATACTAATAATTCAAAATACAAGAATAAAAGTTCACCTTAAAATAAGAATGATATTTTTTATCGTCCATGATATGGGGATGTATTGTCATCTACCTTTTTTTGTTTAAAAATGTTTTTTGCCTAACTCGCAAACTGTTTCGAGAACAATTTTAAACCATTTGCTTACAATATGTAAGGAATGTTGGATGCATTCAATGACAACTCATTGCCGTAAGTTATGACATACCGTGATTAAGAACATTACAACGGCTTCCTCTAGGCTCACTTTTTTCCCACCTCTCAAATTTCCAACATCCTTTAAAGTTTTTTAAAAAATTCATAAACACATCCCTCTCCATTAAAAAATTCGTATAATATCTAGCTTCATGACTAACTAAGAATTCTAGAGTATACGTCCTTCTAATTAACATAGAAGTCTTACATGGTGTCCTGTTAATAAAATCTTTCTCATGTCATCGTTAATGAAACAATCAAACCCCTTAATTCATTCAAATCACTTGAATTAGAGCTACTTTCACTTGACGAATATTGGTGGAATTATATATAGGCATATCATTCATTGAATGCTATTCAAGAGATGCTAGCAAATTCTTACTCCAAATGCGAGTATCTTAACAAACTCAAGTCTCCAATTCTTATCTTTAAACTTCACCAATGCACTATTGGAAATTTTAGGTAAAATAGCTTCCATGGAGTTCAACAATTTCATGCGCGCATATAGAGAATAAGGATTCATTATACTAATCGCTTTATTGACTTGTGTTTTATATTGATTTACCTTAGATTTTTTTCCTCTGCTTTTGTTTTAGATGTTTCTGTCTTTACACCCATTGATTCAATCAATTGGCCTAAAATTGTCTCAATTCCATAACTTTTTATTTTTCTTACGTCGGTGTTTACTTGAAGTCTCAATAACTATTTGTTTTGCCAAAAGACATCAACCTTTAATGAGAAAAGAGAAATAGAGGATGACCTTATTGCAAAAGGTGTGCACATTGATGTTGACCATTTGCAAGTTGGCACAAAAAGGCAAAGCTATAGGGTCATCAAGTGAACATCGACGTGAAAAAGAAAAAAAAAATTATGGAATGGAGAAATTAGAAACAATTTTAAGCCAATGGACTAAATTAATGAGCACACATTTAAAGCAAAAGTAGAGGAAAAAAAAAGCTAGAGCAGATCAACATAAAACATAAGCCAATAAAGCTACTAGTCTAATAATATATCCTTATTCTCTAGATGCATTAATGAAATTACTGAATTCCATGGAACCTATTCCACCTAAAATTTACAATAATCATCAATGAAGTTTAGATAAGGATTTGAGACTTATGCTTGTTAGGATGCTTACATTTTAAAGAAAGAATTGACTAGCATGTCTTGAATAATGTTCAATGAATAATTTATGTCATTTTAAGACTTTATTAGGAGTTTTACTTAATTGTGTGCGGACTTGTATACTTTTCTTGTATTGGATTGTTAGTATGTATTGTTTCATGAATCTAGTTAAACATTGGTGTGTTATGTTATGGACGATGTATTAGATTGTTGTTATTTTGAGTATTTGAATACTTTAGCAATATTGATAGTGGTTAACTATTTTTTATTTATTTATTTGAGCACATTAATATATCTATATATTATTCGCAAATATTTCATCAAGTGAAAGTAGCACCGATTCAATTCAAGTGATTTGAATGAATTAGGGGGTTTAATTATTGTTTCATTAAAGATGAAATATGAGAAAGATTTTATTAGTAGAACACCATGTAGAACTTCTATGTCAATTGGAAAGATATATACTCTCGAAATTTTTGGTTGGTCACGAAACTAGATGTTATGAGAATTTTAGAATGCAGAGAAATGTGTTTATGAAATTTTGTGAAACTTTAGGGTGGGTTTGTTTCAAGATATGTCAAAATATTCCCGGGAAAGTAAGGTTGGGAAAATGATATTCCCACGTTTGATTCAAGTTGTAGAAAAACTTTCCCGGGTATTATTGATTCCCGGGAATGTATTTTAGCATGATTTTGCCCACTTTCTATTTCCATGGTGAGGGGTGGGAATCTTACATTCCCATGGGGGAATGGAAGTTATTTTTCCTACTTCCACTTCATCCTACAATATTTTTTATATTTTCATTTTTTTAAAATGTTTAAAGTAAATAATTTTTAAAAATATTCCCGGGAATATGAAATACATACCAAACATACGTATAAATTTTACCCGGGAATAACATTCCAGGTAATAGGCCGGAAATATGATTTTATAACTTGAAACGAACTCACCCTTAAAGGATGGTGGGAATTTGAGAGGTGGCAAAAAGATGACCTTAGAGGAAGTAGTTGCAATGTTCTTGATCATAATATGTCATAACTTGGGCCAACAAATTGTTGTTGAACACTTTCAACATTCTTTACATACTGTAAACAAATGGTTTTAAAATTGTTCTCAGAGCATTCTGCAAGTTAGGCAAAAGCATTATTAGACAAAGAAGTCAGAATTACACATTCTCATATCACGGGCAACCCACAATATTATCTCTGGTTTAAGGTAGATTTATACGATTGTATTTTGAATAATTAGTAAATACATTTTAACTTTTGTACTAAAAATATTATTCATATTGTGAATGTAGAATTGTGTTGGTGTCATTATTGGTACACATGTATCTGCTTATGATTCTACTTAAAAACAAACTCCCTTATGCGGAAGAAAAAACTTTGTTAACACAAAATGTGTTGGTAGTATGTGAGTTTGATATATTGTTCACATTTGTTTATTCTTGTGGGGAAGGGACAACAAATGATTCAAGAATATTTTTAGATGCTTTAACCCCTAAAAATAATTTTTCCAAGCCCCATAGAGGTATGTTTTTAATTTAGAGACCTTTCTATTTTTTGCAACACTTCTGATTTATTCATTAGGGGTATTGTTTATTTTACATATCAATTTTATGTTGTCAACTTTGTATTTCCCAATATTGTGACTCTTTTGTCTCATTTCAAAGGCAAAAATATCATTTATGTGATTTTCGTGATAAAGGATGACTACAAGGAAAACAAGAATTATTCAATTTTAAGCACTCTTTATGAGAAATATCATTGAGAGATAATTTGGAGTATTGAAAACAAGGTTTCCAATTTTAAAATTGATGCCAAATTATCATGTTAAAAGACAAAGACGGATTCCTATTGCTGGTTACACTATACATAATTTTATAAGAATGCAGCATAACACAGATAGACATTTTACCTAATATGTTGGAGAATACTTAATTATGGATCACCAAGTTTTAAGGATAAACCAAGAAGATATCAACATTGATGCTTATCAAATCATGAAAATATGACAAAAGTTTACGAAGCTATGGTAAATCATACTTAGGAAAGTTATCGTAGGTCTTAATAGGATTTTTGTATTTAACGGTTGGTACTTTTTTTTTCTTTTTAAAGACAAATAGGTAAAGACTTGAGTTGCAATGATGGTTGTCATTAACATGTGATATTAGTTATATATATGTTTATATGTTTATGTTATAATGGTTATAATTAGCAAATAGTAATCTTTATATTTATATTTATTTTCATAAATAATTAATCAAATAAATTTAATATTATTAAGGATATATATATATATATCACAGATTTTTATTCACCAATTACTTATTAATAAAGAATATAAATATATTGTTAATAAAATGATTGGTTCATAAAAAAAGTTCATAAATACATTAAATGAATTCATTTTTTATTTTTTTTCAAAAATATATTTTATAATTCTTTTAAATGGATAAATCAAATACATTTACAATATTTTCATTTTCTAGAAACACAAAACAGGGAGTTAAAACAATCATATTTTCTAAATTTTGAAAATTTAAAAATGAAAGCTATTTTCAGAAAATAAATATATATATATATTTTAAATCAAACGCCCCTGATTTAATCAAATAATATATTTTCATAAAAGTTTTCCAATGAAATCCTATTATTAGCATGTCATTTAAGAATGAATTTTAAGTACTGCTATATATTGAAGATTCACTACACCCAAATTTTATTTGTTGGTCATAATTTTTTATTTTAATTTAAAAAAATTAAAATAGAAAAAATTAACTATGCATGAATAGGTGTCAAAATTTATAATAGGAGTAATAGTAGTGAAATTTTGTTTGTCATTTAAAGCTTAGAACCGTGTGCAATGATTCGATAAGAAAGTGACTCTGAACAATATTCCTTTCTATTACTTTTAATTTCCTTTTCTAACTACCCAAGCATTAGATGGAAGGAACCATCCCTTATCTCACAACTCAACTGAAAGGCATATACCAACAGAACAATTTAGGAAGCAATGCAATACCTAACAATGTTGTACTTCTGTGCGGTACACCTGAACGAGGAAAAACCTATTCTTATAAGGAAAATAAAACCTTAACATCCCTTCAAAATTGGATCATTAATTAATAAGACAGAATAAACACAATTATGAATCAAGCCCTTGACATTGTAGCTATCAAATTGATTTGTACTTTTGTTGATTCGTGAAGACGTGTCTAGGTGGATTATTATACTAGCTAGGTCTTAAAGCAGAACGCAAGGGAGGTAAAAAAGTTTTGTACTTCTAAACTAATATTCGAACTTTCAGTGGCTTCAAAGTACAATAACTCTGAGTAAAGCATGTGTTTGCTAAAATTGTTTACTTCTATTCTATATATACCCTAATACATGTTTCCACTAAGTTCTCATCTAGTCCTCATTTTCCAGTTCTCTCTAGTTCTTATCTGATTTATCAGATGGCTTCTCTGCCAGCAGGAAAAATCTTGTCAATCATTTTCCTCCTCTTGACAATATTTTCAGTATCCAAAGCTGAACTTGATGCTCATTACTATGACCAAACATGTCCACAATTGGAAAAAATAATTTCAGAGACGGTTTTCAATGCTTCTAAGCATGACCCTAAAGTCCCAGCTCGTATCTTGAGGATGTTCTTCCATGACTGTTTCATAAGGGTATGATCTCTCAATGTTTCATTTAAAAACACACAGTCACACACACATTCACACAATGTTAATGCTGGTGAAGTATTTTAATGGCCAATGGCTGTGTAATCTTACAATGATTAATGTTCAACGATAGGGATGTGATGCATCAATATTGTTGGACTCAACTGCCACTAACCAAGCAGAGAAAGACGGCCCTCCTAATATCTCAGTTCGATCATTCTACGTGATTGATGATGCCAAAGCAAAGCTTGAGTTGGCTTGTCCACACACTGTTTCTTGTGCTGATATAATTGCTATTTCAGCTAGAGATGTGGTAGCCATGGTAATGCCGCCTAAATATCTAAGCTAGTTTAATTTAGACCTGCTAATAAATTGGTACTTTTTAGGAGCCATTTCATCCAAGAATTGTATGTTTTCTATATGCATTATGATCACACATTACTGAGAATTTTAGTAGCATATAAATTTTTATCCAAGATGATTAGTATGATGGATATTGACCTCTATATATATTTGCATAATGATCCCTACATGGAAAATTGGCATATCTTGAGGTGTGTTATTTATCACAACATTGATATTTCTTGTTTGCTTTAACAGTCTGGAGGACCATATTGGAATGTACTAAAAGGACGGAAAGATGGAAGGGTGTCAAAGGCATCTGATACCATCAACTTACCCGCTCCAACCTTCAATGTGAGCCAACTTATTCAGAGCTTTGCTAAGAGAGGGTTGGGAGTTAAAGATATGGTAGCTTTATCTGGAGGTCACACTCTAGGCTTTTCACATTGTTCTTCCTTTGAAGCTCGTCTTCATAATTTTAGTTCATTCCATGACATTGATCCAAGCATGAACACTGAGTTTGCACTAGACCTTAGAAAGAAATGTCCAAGACCAAACAACAATGGTGACGCAGGACAATTCTTGGACTCAACAGCATCAGTGTTTGATAATGACTATTACAAACAACTGTTGACAGGAAAAGGTGTGTTTAACTCGGATCAATCACTTGTTGGTGATTACAGAACTAGGTGGATTGTTGAAGCATTCGCGAGGGATCAGAGTTTGTTCTTCAAAGAGTTTGCAACTTCAATGTTGAAGCTAGGAAATGTAAGAGGCTCTGAAAATGGAGAAGTGAGACTCAATTGCAGGATTGTGAATTGAGAGGCACAGAGATTAGAGGCTAATGCCCTGATTCTTTTTCTTCTTAATTTGCCACCACTTTTGTTATTTACAATATTATCATAAAGATCTTGTTATTAATCATGTTGAAATGAATGTGATTATGTTGTATCCCTCATTTTATCAATGGCAAAAGAAAAATGTTAATTTGTGCACACAAACACAATGTTGTCTAATATTATATTTTGATAATTACACTGGTATCAAATTTATAATACTTTTTTCAAGCTCATTAAGGGTTGTAATCTTGTCACTGAGCCTTCCATTCCATGTTGATGGACCCCTAGCCTCTTTTCTTCTATGAATGCTTAAGGCCTATGGTGTACAGACTAATTTTAACCCCAAAATTTATTGAAGAATATGCAGCAATCACATTATGTGAATTTCAAACCGCAAACAAGATTATGAGACTAGTAAAGGCTCAGCTTAATGATGTCTTATGCATAAAAAATGTTTGTAATAGTTTAAAATTAAAAGGAATTTCATGTTGAAAAATGTCTTGTAGACTTGTAGTATTCAGAATATGGTAAAAACTCAAAGGACATGCTATAAACTTCAACCCAAATAGAACACAAGGCACAGTCATCAGAAATTCCAGGCCCATTACTAAACTGAGCAGTCATATTAAAGACCAATAAATGGTAGATTGGATGGATCAACAGAAGCAAGAAACATCTACAGACAGATATCCAGAAATTAATAAATATCATCATAATTCTTCAATAGCTAAAAAAGGACAGTACAGTACTTTGCCATGATATTCAACTTCAAGTATCCAAAATAAAAAAAAAAATCCTAAATTGTGGAAAAAGATATAAATACTCATATAATGTTCTGACTTTCGAGCAGTGAGAACTTTATATTATAGTACCAGGCTGCCCTTTTTCTTATAATGTTCTGAGAAGGGGGCTGATTGATTAACTATATCTTTCCAACTACATGAGTTATACAAATGACTTCCCTATTTCGTTTATAAATAACAGTGAATTATCTGTGGCATAAATTTTCATACAAAACATATTACCAACATTGAAAATCAAGATAATATAAGGATTTCTTAAGTGATAAGGTAACCACGAGAAAGCTTTCAGGAGAAGAATATACCAGGTTATTTGGTACAAGACATGAACTATTCTTCAAGCAAATACTACATCTGAACGAAACACATATTTGACACCCTTAGTAACATTTCTGGCTTCATGCAACAAGCATTTTTCTCCATGAAGGTGCAAGAGTGCCATCCCTTCAATAGGAGCTACCTGCAAAATCAATATTATATCAACACCCAAAGCATTTTGTCATATTTCAAAATTTGCATTAAGAAAAAATTCAAACTTATCTCAGGTGGAAAGGAAATATTATCAACCAATATTTCACCAAAATAAAATAAAAAATCTACCTCAGCCACAGTGCTATTTCTTGGTCCATAGAACACTGTTTCTCCTCCAACTAAAGGATCAAAAGGTGAATCTGTGGGGTTACTGGAATCATTTTTGGGCTTTGATTTAACTTCGCCAGGCCCACCACTTAAATACACTAGCAAAGTATAATGAGTGCGTTTTCCGTCTCCTAGATGAACACTTTCATCAATATGTCGTCCAAAGTGTTGACCAACCTTGTACCTGAAATGCAAAAGTGCATGATTATTAGTGAAGGTAATAATGCATTTGGAGTATCTACATTTTCCTCAGAACCAAATTTAAATAGATCAGAGATGTTTTCCATTGATGAAGAAGACAGCACAAATAAAAATGTAATGTCCCAAGAAAAGCTTTAGCAAACTGAAAACTTATACTACTCTGCAAGAAACTTTTGTCTCAGAGCTAGAGATAAACAAACCAACCTATAGAATCTAATATTTGGATTCAGACCTACAGCGGCCTTCCCTCGAATTCTTATATCAGAAAATAGTTTGCTAAGTCCAGACTCCCAAATTGTATCTGCAAGGACATGATCATTCACTGAAATTCGATCATTATCTCTGTAAGCTTCACCTTTAGCCGGACCCAGACTCCCTTGATGAGCAAAACCAATTCCCTCAGCAGTTTTAACAAATGCCTTTGATTCAGCAGAGGAGAAAAAGTTCGGGACCTGAATTCTTAAATCGAAAAAATATTAAAATAAGAATTATGTAGAGAATAATAATATAAAGCGCATACATACATCATGAATGAACAGACATCACATTACCTATTGTTTTGGAACATTAAAAAAATTGCCAATCCACCAAGTCAACAAAGAATTAAGAATCCCTATTTTGGCCCTCTATGCCCAATCTTAGCATCATACTTTACCAAGGTGCATGGCATGCTAGTATACAGTTTTTCTCACAGCATGGATTTCCAACCATATTTACTGTTATGTTATGCACACTATCTAATGAAATTTTCCTCCGTCTTGAGACTTCCTTTCAACCATGGTATGTTAGTGAGTTATAAAATGAAGAAAAGGGAGGGAAGGGGAAGGTTTATTTGTGTTTGTGAGTGTAGTTAGGTTACAAAGACCTCTCCCCTCCTTCCTCCCTTCACTTTCCCCTTCTCTCCAAACTCCCGAACACACAATTTTTACAGATGGGATTTCTCCGATTTGAGTTCCTAAAGAGTCAGCATAAAATTTCAACTGATGAGTTTAAAGCAATCATCAATAGTCTGAACGTTTGATGACAACCACACGTAAGAATTAGCGTAAAAAAAAGCATCAATTAAATTTGTTCATTTGAAGGCCGAAAAAAATACATACATAAATAAATTGGGCAAGTGCACTTTCTACATTATAAGATAGAACGAAAAAATATAGCGGTAACAAGTCATTTATTTACTATTAGGATCACACCATTATAAGAAACTAAGCCAAAACATCCAATTGTGGGCGAAGAGAGAGAGTGGACATTTGTTCAAAACTGAATTGGATGAATCACAGTTCACATGCCACCATTGTTTTGATTGAAATCCAATCAAATTACAATCCGATTATCGAGTTAAAGAAGTTGAAATCAGAAAGAGAAGGATGGAATTGTAACCGTGAAGAGATCGTCATCTCGGATGCGGGTAATCTGAAGATTCTTTTTGTGTTTGATGGAAGGCCATTGTGTGGCAGGCTTCTTAGGACCTTTCTCCTTTCTGTCTCCCATTTTTCTCTTCTTCGTCGCTGTTGGCCTCTCTGTCATTGCCACCAATGTTTCTTTCTCTTTCTTTCTTTTGTTTATGTACGTGGCCCAATTTCTCTTCAGCCCATGGCTTACAAAATATTGGACCTGATTGGGCCAGGCCCATTTCCTTTTCTTCAATATAGCATTCCGTTGACAAAAAAAAAGTACTACTGCTCCACATAATTCTAGCTTTTCTTTGGGGGCCGAAACACATAATTCTAGTTTGAAACGCATAGTAGATCACCTGGTAAGGCCTCTTCTTATTGGAGCCACTAAAATGGGTTAGTTAAAAAAAAAAAAATCAGATTGGTCCATAAAAACCCTAAAAAATATAGGGTCCATATTTTTATTTTAAAAACCCGAAAAATTTTCAAATTTTAACCCGACTAGATAAAATTGGTTACGTATAAAACACACAAAAAGGTCGGGAAGCCTGTAAAACCCACAAAAAAAGATAAATGTAGGGCTCGAACATTTATTTTAGAAGTCTGAATAATTCTAAGACTTTATAGCTCGACAAAAAAAAACTCGTTGCCTGCATCGGGTCTGGTAGCCCGAATTGTCAGCTCTTTCAAGGCTAACCAGTGATCTAGAATTTGAGTATTGGGTATTCAGATGTGTTAAATACACACGACTCAAACAATATTGTCTTCCATGAATGATATATGTGGTTTTAAAAAAAAAAGTAAAAATATAAAATTTGGAACCCAAAAAAATAAAAATACAAAATAGTTCAATTATTGAGGGTGGGTGAGATTTTATTGAAGAGAAGTGCACTGCTGTACCCTTTAAAATTAATCCCTACTGAAGTATTTGATGGTGTAGCCTAGGCTTAAGACATTCCTTTTAACCTTGATTTATTTAATTTGCAAAGACAACTCATCTGTCCTTAGTTTTGTGAAATAAATGAGATAACATTTAATTATGTAACGAAAGGGAAATTTTGTTAGACCTCTTCAATTAGACAGTGTACGTATACATCTCTTATCAAATATCAAGTGAGGTAATTAGGTGAAAATCTCACATTAAACAACTGAATTTTTTCTTGACAGTACCTAAAACAACAATACAAAGATGTCTATAATGGCATGGAATTTAAGCATTCACTAGTCAACACCATTTCAGATTTAGTCTAGTTTTCTTTCACTATTCCATCACTGGAATTGCAAAAGAAATAATAAAAATAATGTAAGAATACCACTATCCTGTTACGAATAATATAATCATGATATGTAACCCCTTATCACTTTGTCTAAAGTGGGATGATGGAATCTGTACTGCTGGAAAGGGCCACTACCTTTTCTAAAGTTTTCTTGTTGACAACAGTAAAACCATCCCCGCAGCAATGGGCAAGACACATCATACAAACAGAAGCATAAGTCCTATATAGCACTAGCAGCCTCACAGTCACGTAGCCAGAGTTTAGATGTGGAGACAGAATTGCCATTGCTGATTGATATATGTACATATTTTTAATAATAGCTTTGCAACAACAACAATTTAAATTGTCGTCTTAGCGTCTGAAAGAGCTTATTTAATCTTATCTTATGATATAAGTATTTATATAAATGTTTGGATAAACTTATGATAAAAGTTAATGATATGTTCATAAGCCGTTTTCAACTTATTCCAATATCCCCTCTTTGATTATCAGTTGAGTGCTTATGTTATAAGTTCTAATGTGATAACCATTGAATAAACACTTAATTACGCACCCAAAATATGCTTTCCCTTTCCTACTCCCTAGTGTAAAATCTGATTAATCTCCATTCTATCAATCTCAGATCAATATTCATATAATTCTTCCTTTTATCTTAGTCGTTTGAGGTTGAAATAATAAGGATATTGAGAAAGAGAATAGGAGTGTACTCATGTGTTGTCATATGTATGAAAGAAGAAGACATGGAAATGGACTATGGAGCCATTGCTCCAATTTTGTGTACATTTTTCAGATCTTAACATTTGCTCCAATTTTAACATTTGTTAACTAATAGCATTCAGATTCCTGTGATTGAAAATGGCTTTAGATGAGTGACAGAGTTTTTTGGTTCTGGTACAATGAGAAAATTATTTCTCTTCCAAACTTTGGTAGAGAAAATGACACCGCATGTAACACGAGTTGTTTGTTTCCAAAATATATCTATCTATCTATTATTGTTACTAAATAAACCAGCTATTCCTATTTCCGGATTCAAGAGAATTTTTTTATGAAAGTTCATATTCATGATACTCCTCTTCTATCTTTTCCATCATTTTCCCACAGGACAAACAAAACCATAGAAAGGTCCGTATTAAAACTGTTACTGAGGCATATGTGTGTGCCTTTCCATCAACCAGTTTCCCACGCCCCCACCAAATATTCCCTACTATATGATATCATTTGCAAATTAAATAATAATAGGCCATATTATGATTTCATAAGTATAACACTTGATACCTAATTAAATTTAATTTAATATGATGTGGCAACACGAATATGGACTAAATATATTTTGTTAAATTTGTCTCCAGTATATTCAAAAATGGACTCTGTGCTTGACATCATCATGAAATGTACCTACTAACCTTATCCCTGTTAGGCCTACATGGTAAAGGGTAAAATCAGTGACTCTATGTGTGCTCCATTCCTCTGTCACTTATAATTTTTCGGATAATTTGCATGAACCAGAAATGGGGGCCTCTGCCATTATTTCTTCATTTTATTTCCCATACTCAATAATGGCTATTTTAAAAGCTGTAAAATTCAAAGCATAACCTTTTCTATATACCCCGACAGTACTATGAGACATATATATTCTCTATCAAAATCTTTGTGCTATGTAAATGTAATGTAATGGATCTATATATGTCCTGACCCTACCCAGCTTTTAATTAAAGTGTTATAGCCATAACAGACGCTCCTCTTCCTATATCCATTCTTTTCTTTCCCTGCCTTGTCACATTAATTGAAAACTCTTCCAAGTAGAGGTGCCAATTTTTTCATCATAACTAGATACCCTCTGTCTGTTTTGGCCTCACTCATGTATGCTTTTCATCATCATTTCAAAATGCAAATCTCAAAGCCTTAAGAACAAAAGAGATAATATAAAGAACTGAGAATGGAGAAAAGAAAAAAACAAGGAAATGAAAGAATACAATACATGCTAGTTTAATATGAAATTATATATATGGTAGGCACTCACTCACAAATATTGATTCCAATACACTATATATATTAATTACTATTTCACAGTTTTCAAATCCCCCCGCGAAATAGGACCACTTCAAATTTTGAAGCTGAGTTCTCTCTCTCTCATATATAAATACTATAAGATAGAAAATTGAGCTGAGTCTAAGAGGGTCAGGAATGATGTAATGAGGGAATCTGCCAAGTTTTGCGCAAAACTGAATCTAGCTCTGAAAATGACCTCATATTTTAAATTAAAAATAAAATAGTATTTATTATAATATACTGTTTGTTGTTTATATTTCATTTCATAATGCACAACGCAAAACCATATAACGGATAACATGTTCATTTTCAAAATACGAACCATTGCTTGAAATTAAATTATTTATTTAATACATGCATCATCACGTTCTCATGTCAGTCACATGCCACATCCAATGATTTGAAATTGTAGAAATTAAGGTTAGTACGTTAGGATCATAGGTGAAGATGAACGGTACCAATTAGGAGGCATCTCATCTAAAAAATTTCTTCTAGATCAGATGTGTAGTTACTTTAGCCTCACTTAAATTTTCCTCATGGTACCTACCAATTAAATTAAATTCAAATAATTATCTAAGGCAGAAGCATATATAGGGACGGGTTGCTGATATAGTTCATAAAATTTTTCTAAAAAGTTGAGTAGATCGATGTTATTTAATCTGGTGGGCAGAGGAGAAGTTGAAAATTGAGCATCTTAATTTGCAGACAATTAATTTTGAAGGCAGATAGAAATATAATTGGGACCACTCTAGTCGGTGTAGAGTGTAGATGAAGTAGTCACGTTCGAAAAGGACACGAAATTGAAAGAGAAACTAATTAATTTCGAATCAATATAGGTAAAGCAAGGAGTAGTTTCTGGTCCCTTTTTACATGATGATTACAATCCAAAATCTAAGTGATGTAATTTAACTTAACAGTTATAGGGCCTGACAGTGAGTGGGTAATTTTCTCAGCAGCAGCAACTTCACTCACCTGTCGGCAAACCTGAACACAATATGTGGCCACGTGGTGTACAAAGCTAAGGGACTCAATGGGTCCATCTTCAATTTTGTGTCTCAGATTCATGACTCTCATTTTAAGTTCAACACATGGGTTAATGCAGATATCAATTATGTTTGTAACTGAATTGGATTGGAGGCAGAGTGAAAGGAACTGTGGTGAGGGGATTCATCTAAGGACATTGAATAGCATTGCATTTTGTTAGGTATATATTGTAAGAGATGAATGGTGCATAGCTTAAAATCAGTGGGTGAGTGAGTGAGTGAATCAGGAGGTCATTTCTGACATCAATGCTCTGCCCACAAATTAAGACTTAGTCAAATCAATCCATGGGCTCTGCCTCTCATGTTATAGCGCGCCAAATACTATGGCTTTCTATTCATTACTAGGCCTTCCATTACCATAGCTCATTTTTTATTGAGAAATTAATGTTATTCATATAACACACTCGGTGTTGACCAAAAAAAAATATATATAACACACTCAGTCTATATTACATCATTCATTCAATTTCACACTTTTTTCTTCTTAATTTTTCTCTCTTTATTACATGGATTACAGTACTCCTTTGATATATACAAAAAATACTTCTCTTACTTGTATGCCAAAATATCATGTTAATTATATATGGTTATGTTCTCAAAAGTCTCCCAGATGACCGAGCTCAAAGCCTAGTCGGCGCTAAACCCAGTTGTCAGGATGATAAGAATGTATTAGATAGCTTAGGTTTAGGGCGAGCTCCTTTATTTATAGTCAACCATTAATGGGCCTTACCCTAACTTAGTGGACAACCTAGTAGGTCCAATAGGTCTATCGATCGAGCTAATGAAGTGGGTTTGGCCTCTGCCGATTGAGGTCGGCCCTGGCTGGAAAAATATTCCTAACGGAACACAACCCCCTAAGCTCGAGCCTAGCGTAGCTAGGGCGAAGAGGTCGAGTCTTCAGGCTGAGTCCTATTAAGGTTGGTCCCGAGTCTATTAAAATATCCCTAACAGAACAGGTTCTAATGTATTTTAAAATATCACAGCAAAATATGTGTTACATGTTAATTAGAAGTTACCTTGTACTTAGATAGGGTTATTTTAAATTAGTTGATTTCATGTGCTAAGATGGTAAAAGAAAAAAGTTCAAATAACTAATAAAAAATTATTTTGTGATAAATGAAAGAATTTTCAAATAATACATTGAGAGAGAATGTCAGTATTTTTATATTATATTTAATTTTTTAAATTTTTATTTACAATCGATACTATCATATTTAATTCTCTTTTAATTATCATTCATAATTAATTTCACAATTTTAAAAATTTTAAAATTTTCTATTCCAACACACATTTAGAAATAGAATCAATCTCCAACTCTCAATTATTTCTAAATAATTTTTTTTAAGAGTATCTCTAAATGATTTTAATTTAAGCACATATACCTATACTTTGGCCTGGTGCAATTAGGAGATACATCCTCAAGGTGCCGGCTCAAGATTGGAACTATGCTTACTTAAAATAGGAAGCACACCGTTGGATTATTATTCTATTCTATTTATCACTTTTGAACTATTGTAACTCCAATTATTTAATTTTTTTTAATTTATTTATCTCTCAACATCAAGCTTTTAAGATTAATTGTCCTAGATGTTTGTTCTATCCTTAATTTGGTATCCGTCATTCTCCTTTGTTTGCATCAACCCAGTAAGAACTTAGCATTCAACTACCCATATATTCGATCTATATGCATTGATATCGTTTATTTCACAAAGCATTGTCTTGTTTTATTCTTGTGGACTATGAATCTACTTCAAAAGCTTTGAGCCTTTATTCAGAAGAGAACAGTGAGAGTTGGATTTTGTCTGAGAACAAATGTGTGTGGCAACTAATTAAGTCCCACATTGGATAAATTGAAAGAAACAAGCTAAGACGGTGAAAATTTTTATGGTCCATATTTTTTTAGTTTCAGCAAATTGACGTTCCAATGCTCGATTTCACATTTTCCAACTTTCAAGCCCAGATGCTAGCTAGTTTTGACTTTTGAACCTTAACCTCATTTTTGAACCGTGATCAGTTCTTCTATATTTGCTTTATCAAATATTTACACTTGATTTTTTTAGTGTAGTGAATGTATGGAAGAGAGTGATAAAAAGAAAAAAATTAAATAAAGAGAAAGAAAATGAGAGATGTGATGAAAAAAAAAAGATAAAAAAAAAAGTGTAAATGAGATAATATAAAATTAGTATGAAAAAATGAAAGTTGTTCACAAAAATAAATATCATATGCCAAACTGATACACCAAGTAACCATCTTCTATACTTTTAATTGGGTAAAAAATATATATTTTTAGTCCATATAAATGAGCCGAGTTTTGTTTTTAGTTCTCATAAATTTTTTTTTTTTACTTTCTCACAAATGTAATTTTTTTTAAATTGGTCATTGTCGTTAAATATTGTATTAACTTTAATAGTTCTTTCTCTATTTTTTTCTCCTCCGGATCCTTTTACTCCTCGTTCTTCTTCTTCCACTTCTCCTCATCATCTACTCCTCCTCCTCCTCCTTCTATATCATACTTCTTTTGAAACTAACAATTTTTTTGTATAGAGTTAGAGGAACTAAATAAACAATTTTCATATAGTCATAACTTTGAAAATGAGCTCAAATTAACTCACCTGAAACCGGAGAAAGGAGAATGAGTAACAAAAGGAGGAGGTGAATGAGAATGAGATGAAGCAACAAATGGAGGAGAAGAAGAAAAAGAAGGAAGAAGTATATATAGTTGTAACGACAAGGATTCATTTTAAAAAAAAAAATCATTTGTAAGGATGTAATAAAAAAATAAATTCATTTATAAGGACTAGAAACAAAATTCGAATTGGTAATCATTAATAAAGTTTTAACGATAGGGGTGTATTTAAAAAATTGCATTTATAAGAATGTAAAAGAAAAAAAATATTTACAAGGATTAAAAACAAAATCAATCCATTTACAGGGATTAAAAACATATTTTACCTTTTTTTTTACAAGGAATAGACAATACAGATCAACAAAACTAACAAGAATTAAACACTAAATCCTGCTCTAATGATTGCCTAACAGCAGCAGAGGGTGGTGCCAAATCTGCATTGGAATCGCCTAAAAAACACCAATCTTAGCAAGCTTATCAGCTGGATAATTGGCCTCTCTATTAATATGAATTAGTCTCTCTATTAATATTTTACCTTTTTATTTTATTTTATGTTTCGGAATTTTATATTGAAAATTAAGAAATTAATACAAAGTTGTAAGGTTATTGTATAAATATATGTTTTACATTTATAATTTCTCTTCCCAAAATTCCCTACATCAAATATTACAAAGCTATATAATCGTTCTTTCTCCTCCTTTCATTCTTCAAGAAATGGAGCATATTAAATGCTACATACAAAGGCTACTCACTACTGTCTTAATATATAGGCACCTAAGGACTTGGTGTGAATGTGTGATTTACTGATCTCAGCTATAATATATAGAAAATAATGAAAGCATCTGTATTTTCAAATCAAAATGTGGAGTAGAAAGGGATGGACTTTCCATCATTTGGCTTATAATCCAATCAAATAAATAGAAGGGGGGAAAACCATAACCACTTATTATAAAAAGTCTCTTTCGTACCATTGGAACACGTTGCTTTCCAACATTCAATTCGAAGGTTATCCTATATCCAAAAATCAATAGAAACAGATCTGAAAGCCATAAATGTTCAGGATTGATACTTGATAAGGATATAAACAAGTCAATACGAGGGGGGTCTCACTCTCAGTGGATCTCTTAAATCCAGCATTATATATATAATAATTAAATTTCCACCATCACCAAAAAAATAAAATTACCGTTATTTCCCAGATAATAAAATGTTAAAAAGCTTACTAATTGTACATGATAGTAGTAGTTTTTAGTTGTAGCAAAATCGCAGATCCCCAATACATTAAAACTACCTTGGACTAATTACCTTAACAAGATATTGTAATAATCACCTCACATTGTGTTACGAGCCTGTACCAACGTGTCACCTAGGATTAGGATTATGCATATACTATAGTACTGTTATCAAACAAATGAACAGAGTCACAGTTGTGAGTTATCTGAAACTGAAAGAGAGGTGCGTGGTCACTTCCTCATTTCTTTACTCATCTCAGTTCCCAATAACCAGCAGGTTGGTTCTCTCCTGCTTTCAGGCTTGGGAGTGAGTGCAATAAAGATAAAAAGATTTTTTTTATAGAGAGTAATATAGTTATTTTTTTAAAAGTTTAAACAAAATTATAAAAGATGTTATATTCTATATACATACTCTGGTTTGTATTTACATTTTTTGTTTTTATTTTATTTATTTACTTTTTATTTTCTGAAATTTTTGTTTTTAGTATTTTAAAATTTTTTTTATAAAATTTCAGAAAGCGAGAAATAGAAAATGAAAATACAAGTTAAATAGTTCTTTAATTCCTTAAACAAAGTTTTAGATTTGAGTTTTATAAAAAAAAAATCATTAAAAAAAGTTAATCCTATTTTTTTATAGCAAGATTACATTCGTGGAAGATAATTCAAATGAATAAAAGAGTTAAAAAAGTTTAAAATGTTAAAAGAAAAAAGAAAAACCAACAGCATTACATCATCACAAATTGAATTGTACTTAAATTCCTTACATGAAATGTGACCGTTTTGTGTTTCAAGGATCCGCCTTTCTCGCTTCTTCACCTGCTTATCAACAATCTTTATTTTATTAGATTTTCTTGCCAGCTTCTCTCTCTTGGTCTGAGCCTGTTGGCTACTTATTGTGTCATTTTCATTCTGATTTCATCACTTTGACAAGCCCTTTCCAGATCATTTTTCTTGTTTTGAAAGTTCAGCAGAGGCATAAGTTTACCAATTATGGGTAAGGAATGGTATTGGAGTGGAAGGTCCTCCAAGAGAGGTGGAAGAGCTGAAACAGAAATCCCTTCTGGTTGTATGTGTGCAGTCTTTCAGGCCTTTGATTTTCATCCATTTCACTTTTCCATGAACCACCAACAACCCTCTTTCAAATCTGCCTCTCGCATTCCACTCTCAGATGACCACACTGTCCCAAAAGGTAGGTACACATCCTCTATAACTATGCATAATGTACCTCTCTACATATCTCAAACAATAGCTATACTCTTTTCTTATGGTATATGGTAATTTTGTGTAATTCAGGAGCTGAAGCACCTAGGAATAGCTTGGAATCAGAAGATGGTACAGTGTCATCCATCTCAAAAGAGGAAAATTTTAAAATCCCAGTAAGTTGATTAACCTCTCTACCTGTCACAGTACCTACCCTTTCAACTTTTAACCAAATTTTATGACTTTCACCCACTTCTATTTGGGCTGTTTATTCTGTAAAGTACTGATTAATGATGATAATAATGGTGATTTTTTCACTTAAATTGTTTGTTGTTGGTTTTGAAAATCCAGAAGAACATTAGAATCAAGACAAGAGCAGGAAGTTTGAGTGATTTTTCTTCAGAAATCAGCAGCTCTCCAGGGACCAAAACACCAACATTGGTTGCAAGATTGATGGGTCTTGATCTTCTTCCTGATACACATTCCTCCTCTTCCTCTTCTTCTTCATGTCTTTCTACTCCAAAACGACAAGGCCATCCACATCAGCACCACAATAAGCAAAGGCAACACATCCAAATAATGAAACACAGACACAGCATAGACAGTAGTGACAATGTGGCTACTATTCGCTCTTTGCCTGAGACTCCTAGAATGTCCTCTGCAAGAAGATCAGATGTTGAGCATAGACTATCTCTCCAAATCAACAAGGAGAATATGGGTCTTGGTGAGGATTTAGAGGCTCCTCGGTTTTCATTTTCAAAGAGGAAATATGATGAGAACAATAGCAGAAGTCCAAGCCACTATGCCAGGCAAATTGTTAAACAGGTTAAAGAAAGTGTAAGCAGGAAAGTTGGGCTTGACATCACCAACACAGTCAAAAACAGAGAGCATGAAAGAGAAGATTTTGTTGGCCAATTCAAATTCAAGAAACCTCCTAAGAAATCAGTAGATGAGTCCAGCACAGGAAAGCACTCAAACTCATCTTACTCCCCAAGACTCAGCAGATTCATGGATACCAACCATAAACAAAGCACAAAACCATCACCAATTACTCCAAAAGACCAAAACACACGCCCGCTACTAAAACCATCATCACCCCCACCTGTAGTCAACATTGAAGCACAGCTTTCAAGAGTTTCAACAAAGTCAAAGCCTCAAGTATTGTCCGAGAAGGAGTTGCAGCAGAACCAAAAATCAGTCCCAAAATACCAGAAAACCACCAATGGAAAGTTGAGTTCACGGCTCAACAAGCCTCCACAGACCTCAATCAGGAACAAGCAAGAAGAGCCATTTATTATTCGACCACCATCAACCACTAGAGCTAATGACACCAAAACCAAAAGCAAGAGAACTCATCCACTTTCAAGCAATCTTCTCAGTCCAAATCTTCTCCATGTCAAGACAGACCCTTCTCCTCCAGCAACCAAAATTCCTCAAAAACAGGTACCAATTAATCAAATTCCAACTTTTTTACTGCTAGAAAAAACAAATCTCAGATATTTCACAAAACTTTCTTTCTTTAATTTTCACCATTTATTTCATGGTGAATAAAAACTAAAAAACACTACCTTTCTTCTCTGTTTTTTTGACCATTTTGGATTAATTATTATTGCGTGTGTATTACGGTAAAAATTCATTCACAGGTAACTGATCATGAGACCCGAGAAGCGAAACACAGCACACAGTTATTTAGTTGTTCGCGCCAGAAGTACAAACAAGAAGTGACGCACACACTCGCCACTCGAGGAACCAACGATGAAGACAAATCTAACGGTGCGATCACCGCCACCACCGGAGCTGACGATGAAGGACCAGAATATCAGTACATCACAACCATTCTAAGCCGTACTGGGGTACTACACAATGCCACAGTACCCCACTTTCAATTTCAATGGTTCTCTTCTACCCATCCATTGGACCCTTCACTTTTTCACCGTCTCGAATTCTACCCATCATCCAATTCCTTTGCTTTTTCCCCGGACAATGATAAAGATAGAAACTTTATGAAGAAAAACCATCTGGGTCCACGTTGCAACCGCAGATTACTGTTTGATCTGGTCGATGAGGTGCTGTCGGAGATTCTGGTTAGGCCAAGGTGTTACCGGGGGTGGTTGTTGGAGACAGTGTGGAAGAGGGTTCGGAGTTTCCCACGTGCGAAATGCGAGTTTTTGGAGGACATTGATGGGTTGATAGAGATGGAGGACATGCAGGGGAAGATGAAGAAAGAAGAAGGAGAAAGGTTGGTGGCGGAGATCGAAGGGAAGATAATGGAGACGTTGGTGCATGAAACGATAACCGTTATGGTTGGTGGCGTGGAAGGGTGTGTCCGTACATAGAGGACGGCGTCGTTTTGAGGTGGTGGAAAGAGAGAGACATAAAGCAGAGGGTGTCACATGGGAAAGGGTTCACGTGATGAGATGCCTCATGGTCCATGGATCCATCTTCCATGGAGGCTGTAGTCTCGTGGGTCCCCAATTTGAACCCATGAAAGGCTCACACGTTCTTTTAAAAAAAAAAAAAAAAAACACTTAAGATTTTGCAGGGGAATCCATGCCTTACCCCTCTCTCTCTTCTTAGTTTTATAGTAGCAGTATATCTTTTTTGTAAAAGTTCCTTTTCTTGTTTATATTTTGGTTATAGCTTGAGGAAATTTAACAAAGTTAATGATGAATTATATTCCTATTTTTTCCAGCAATGGTAGTTTTATACTTCCTGACGATTGCACTCCTAAGCTCCTGTGAAATTATTGTCTTTCTCTTTTAGTATGTGCGAGACGACTGAGTCATTTGATCAACTAGCAAGTAAAAGTCTAGAAAAAGAACTAGGAAATAAAAGTCTAGTATTTTATATATATTAAACAAGTTATTCAGGGGCCTTGATTGTAAATTTATAATGTGTAGACTTGCCTCATTTAAATAATTAAATCCAATTTTTAGTTTGAGTTTATTTATTTAATTAAATAAAAAAAATTTGATTAAGCATTTAAAGAATCGAGTGCAAATAAGTCAGAAATAAACCAAAGTGAATTATATTTTCATTTTATAATATATATTTTTAAAGAGGAGTCAAATATATGAAAAATACTTAATTTAAGTTGTTTTCCTTTTAAGATTCTAAGAATAAAACATTTTAACATTCAAATTTTATTTGAAGATCTAAGACTTAAACCTGGAATAAGATAGTTTATTTTTATTAGTTTAAGACTTTTGTTTTTTTAATTCTACAATTGACATTTACCATCAATTAACAACTTTTATTTTAATTAAACGTAAATAATAAGATTTTTATTATTATATAAATAGTATTAAAAATCAAGACGCCAATGATTAGAGGCATTGACCGCAACACTTTTAATTTATTCTCAAGCTTTAAATAGGTAGGATAATGTGACTATTTTGAGCCACAGCACGAAATCACGAAATCGAGAACTCAAAATGAGATGAACCACTAAGCAAAACTCGCTTAATAAAAGTGAGGGGCTATAGAAACAACAAAAATGGGGGCAATGAAGTCGAAGGGAATGAAAAGGGGAATAGAGAATAGAAAACAATGGGGGTAAATTATAAAGATCAAACTCAAGAAAACGGACTCTAGTGACCAAATCAAAAAGTTGACCTTGATAAGCTCTATGAACATCTTTGTTGTGGATGGAGGGAGGTTGGCACCTAGGTGGATCATTATGTACATTGAGGTGTCGATCTTTGGGCTAGGGCCTAATCTTGGGATCTTATTTTCCACGTGATTTTAATACTATTTATATAATGATGATACAAATCTTATATAAATCTTATATTATCTTCGTTCTTATTTAATTGTCCATTTGGATAAAAAATACATGTAACGCCCTAATTTCTAAATTCAAGACTTAGTCCGTTGGAAACTAAATCCTGAACATTCGAAACTAAAACGTACACTCCTGGATATCAAAGCTCACATTTACACAAGTATCCAACAAAACTCATACAAATGTGAGTAACTTAAAGCCTTAAAATTTTAACCAAAGTCCACAATATACATAGCCATATATATATTTGGTCCAAGGATTATAAACTAACATCCCAAAAACTATATACATATACAAGCTCCATATACATCAGGCCCGAAGGCTACAAACTGAACGGCTGAACAGAGTTCCAAAACAAATACAACATATATATATATATACATAATCCCAAAAGGAAACATCTAACACCACATCTCTTGCTCTAACTCACTTATTACTTCCTGGAGGTACCTGCACACCTAGATTATCCACAAAACGCGTGGTGAGACTAATGCCTCAGTGAATATAACTAATCATGCTAAGTGTACATGGAATAAGCACAAATGAAGACATATCAAGTTAATCAATATCAATCATCATGTTACATTCCAATACCATAACACAACTAACATAATCTTAATCAATAAAATGCAACTCACTACTGAAATCCAGTAGGCATGAACTTATTACTGAAATTAGAGTTAGAACTGAGCTCAGACTACGAGAAACGTCTTTCCCGGGGACGTATCCCACCCAAAACTGGACCGAAGTCAATATTTTTACTTATTCAAAACATTTCTTAACTCACAGCACAAGGCCGACTTAATTAACTCACGGTCGAAACCGGTAAAAGTGAATTGATAACTCAAAGCTGAAATATCGAGTGTTTCGAAACTTTCGCAAGTTTCGTAACTTTCGTAACTTCGAAATCTAAGGGAATTATAATCAATTCCTAGCATGAATCTCTCAATTCTAGCATAAAATTCATCAATTCAATCAAATTAACTAAATAGAAAGAGAAATGGAAGGGTAGGGATCATACATTAAGCATTTCACAAGTTACGTAATTTCGCTACTTTCGTAAATCTCGCTACCCTAAGGTTTTCAACGAAAATCACCGATCAAACTACTCAATCCAACACCAATATCAACAATCTAACTACAATATGCAAATGGAAAGAGAATCAAGAGAGTAGGGTTCATACAATGGGGAGAAATCAAAATCAAAGAAAAGTAGGAGTGTGTGAGTTATACTCACCAAATCTAGAAATTCAAGAGGAGAAAGAGGAGTTGAAGCGATCCAATTGATGATCCTTGTTTCGATTCCCTTTCTAGTCTCCAATTTGAGTTCCCTCTCTCTAAGCTCACTCTTTCTCTCTCTAGGTCGCGTGGAAGGAGAAGAAGAAAAATAGAATTTTCAGATTTTGCATGTCCGGGTATTTATACTGGACAGCTGGTAATCGATTACAGTCGTGCTGTAATCGATTACCAGAGGTAGAATTTACACTGAAAAACGTTTCTGGGAATCTGGTAATCGATTACAACCCTTGGTAATCGATTACTAAAAACTCAGCTCTCAGGTAATCGATTACCACCCTGTGAGTAATTGATTACACAAAACCAACTCTCGGGTAATCGATTACAAAATCCCTGTAATCGATTACCAAAAACTCAGCTCTCAGGTAATCGATTACAGCCTGTGAGTAATCGATTACCTAAAAACTAGCTCTCGGGTAATCGATTACAGACTCCTTGTAATCGATTACCAGAACTCAATTTTCTCAATTTCTCTTAAGTTAAAACATAACTTGGTTTGTGACAGGGTTTTAACCTATAGTTCCTTAATTTTCCTCTCTTTACTTACTAATACTTAATTCTCTTGCATGCAATCTAATAAATTATTTAAGTTCCTAATTTGCGGGATGTTACAATACACATATTAAGAAATATAATTATTACTCTTTTTTATGGAAATACATTTTAAACTTTTCTATTTTACCATTTATCTCTCTTAATACTATTGAGTCTTATTAATTTTCAAAAGTGTGTCATTTGTTAACATAAGAATAAAAGAGAGGAAGAGATAATTATTATTACATTAGGTTTAATTTGTATATAAATAAACAATTAAATAGAAACAATTTTTTTCTCTCAAAATAAACTGTTAATATAAAAACGGAGAAAGTATAATTTAGTATGCATATATATACTATTATTATACCTAAAAGGGAACTCAGGAGACAATTAATATAAAGAGATACAACACTTTTGAACTAGGATAAAAAGTGTCATAATTTTTATTTTTTTTTCTACAATTCAGTACTCTTTTATATATTTTTTTTACATATTTTTTTCTTTTTTAATTTATTTTATTATATCATTTATCACATTTTTTTAATTTTTCTAGCAATTTCTCTCCTTCCTACTTTTATCATACTCTAAAAATGCGGTGTGAGAGAATATTTTTTAAAGTGTAATATGCTTAGAGAATCACATATCCACTTGGTTTTCATGGAAAGTTTGAGATCTAGCGCAAGAACACAATTGGTTTAATTTTTTAAATTATTAAAAGGTGATTTTGCATGAAAACGCTAACTTCAATGCGAGCCTTTTACCTTTTCTTTTTGTAGAACAAAATGAAGGTGTCAAAAAGGAAACCGAAAACAACCACCTTTTTTCTTTTCTTTTTGGTTGTGAAACTCAATTATTAAAAACAACAACAAGAACAGCATGAACCTTCACTTCCAAGTTTCACATGTAAAGTACTTCCGTCCAAAAGCTAGAGTTATATACGCAAAGATTCCCCTACATTTTCTTTTTTTCGTTCAAACCAAAACTTATGATAGTGAATTTTCAATTTATGCGTTTCATTTAAATATTTTAAAAAATATCAATATTGTGCAGTGCGTAACATGATACTAGCTAGTTAGACCATCTCCAATGGTGGGATGCTTCATAGTTGCTTATATGAGTATTATATATTATTTCTGTGGGTCCTACATGTACATATCATCTCTTAAGCAACTCTTACAATTTAAGCAATTCTATGCTCCAACAGAGCAATTCAACAAGAACTCCATAATGGACTCCACAAGCTACCTCACCTTTATTATTTTAATACTTTAATTCAACTTAAAATATTATTTAATTTTCTAAATAAAATTTAAACCTAAATAATTATAGATTAATTTTCTTACAAAAATATTTTAAGGTAATTAAATAAAATAAAAATTTCTAAATAAATTTTAATGATAATTGTTTAACTTTCTTGAAGCGAACAACGATGCTCATTGTAGGTGCTAGTGATTCTCAACCAAAAGCCATCAGATTTTTGGTCGACTCCAACAACAGCATCTTTGGAAATGTTGAGCCACGATTGGATAAGTAGTTTATCCTTTTTATCGGTAAAGCCCACTCTTTTCTTTTTTTCAACAACATCACCTTCCTCTTGTGTGTTATTTTCAATACCTGTTTGGGTTGAAAATCGAGGAACATAATTTTCAGTGGTTGTAGGGGTGGAGAATTGAGGAACTGGATTTTCATTGGTTGGAGGTTGGTAATTTTGCATGTAACTCAAAAAGGAATTGAAATTGAATTGATTGGGATCCATAGAAAAATTAATCACACAAAATATGAAGAGTGTAATTGGGATAAATTGGAAGATGGACAAACAAAATAAGCTACACAAATTCAATTATATAGTTTCAATTTATTACCGTTATAATTTTAACTTTAAAATTATAACGTTAACAAATTGTGCCGTTGAATGAGATTGAAGAGCATCATCAACTTCAAATATCAATCTCCTCTAATCTCCACCGTCCATCAAATTGTAAGATGCTTCAATCACCACCATTCATCAATTTTCCACATTTTTCATTTTTTTTCCATTAGGAAAATTATTAACCCTAAACCCAAATGAACCGTCCCATTTCTCCCAAATCAATTTCCACTTTCCAGAATTTTCTATGTTCTCTGTTCTCCCAAATCAACCCCCTTCCTCTTCCTCCAACCACAACGGCTCTTCCTCTTCCTCCATCGGCGGCGCCTCTTCCTTGTTCTCCATCCACGACGCCTCTTCCTCTTCCTCCATCAGCGGCAGAAAGCGTGTCTTCCTCTTCCTCCATCGGCGGCAGAAAGCGCATCTTCCTCTTCCTCCATCGGCGACGCCTCTTCCTCTTCTCTCCGGCGGCAGTAGAAAGGTAGTCTTTCACTGGTTCTTCTTCTTCTTCCCTTCACCGGTTCTTCCGTCGTTCTTCTTCCTCCTCACCGGTTCCTCTTCTATTCTCACCGGTTCCTTTTTTCTGTACAGGGATATCATACAGATCGGAGGGAATCATGCAGATCGGAGGGAATCATGCAGATCGAAGGCTCCTCTTCTAGGATATCTATTTTCTGTAATTTTTTCTGATTTTTTGCAGATTTTTTTAATTTATTGCATATTTGTTTCTGGAAATTTGGTTTTCATTTTGTAAATTTGATTTTCTTTTGGAAATTTGGTTCTGTAAAATTTGTAAATTAGATTCTGTTCTAGAAATTTTATTGTGTTTCTGGAAATTTGATTATGTAATTTTGATTATGTTGTAACTGTTTTCCTCTTCACCCCCGCCATTTTCAGTTTGGCCCATTATTTTTAATCCAGTTTATTCATAAGATCCGGATTTCCCGGCTGCTTGGGGAAGCATCTCTCTCTCTCCAATTGCTAAGCAAACACTCCACGTAGACTTGTTCCAATGGGACTGAAATGTTTCCCTGAAATGCTTAACTGCAAGAACTGGGTAAGAACCCACCGTTGGAGATGCTCTTACTATGCCACAAACAAAATTAGCGGGAAATTCAAATAGCAAAACAATAAATACTTAATTAATAGGTGACATGTGGATTAAGTATGTCTGATCATAATGGTGGAAACAGGTAAAGAGATTGAGAGTACTCAAGATGGCTGTTTAATGTTTAGCTGTTTAGAGAAACACATGGTTCGCTTATGGATCTGTTTGTTTGTGCGTGTCTTTCAAGGCTTTGTGATCTAAGTTGGTACTGCTTTATCAATTATATATATATTTTTCACAACATGAACTGAGATGATGATTGTGCATTCAATAATAATGGGTCATTGATTGGGAGAAAAGGCGCCATAGAGAAAGCTGACATCCATTCAACAAAGAAAAAAAGTGAAAATTAAAGAAAGTGCAATGGCCAATCTTTATATGCGTTAAGGGCAAATGCATTTTTTTTAATTAGTACTCAAAATTTCAACACTGGTCCGTACTGTACGCCAGACCAAAATAAAAGGGGTTTTCGTGGGGGGAAGATGAGAGGAATCTTCAAAAGATTTTGGAAAACATAAATTGTAACAGCATCTATGGCAATTTTGGTTTGATTCAATTCGAGTAATATATATGCAGCTTCGTGACGAATTTCACCTCTCTAGGGAGATAGTTATATATTTTATTTTAAAAGGAAATATAAAAAATTATCATACATGTTTGTAATGTTTGTATTGAGAAGATTGTACCAACGTACGTGTGGAAGCATCATAGATATGTTTTTCTATTTTGAGCCTTTTTGAACGGTGTAAATTACAAGGCAAACACAAGCATAATCATTACAATATCAAGGGCTCCTTGGGGTGAAATGGCATGTTTGTTTACCAATTATAATTTTTAAAACTCTTTTTTGATTTTAAAAACAGAAAATCGTAAATGACAAATAATTTTTAAAAATGATTTTGAATAATGTGACTGATTTTTAGATTTTAAAAATAAAAATTTAAAACTATTTTTAGATATTTTGAAAAATTATTTTTTAGTTTTTTTTTTAATTAAAACTGTTGTAAATAAATCATTTTACTTAAAAAAACAGTTTTTAAAAACTATTTTGTAAAACAATTTTTAAAAACTAAATACAAAACTAAACCAAACACATCTTTGGTGGGCTAACTAATTAAAAACACAAAAAGAAATAAATTATCATGATATCACTTGCTATATAATGGTGGAGAGTGTCAGGTAATGGTAATGAAAAAAGGTGTTGAATAGAAATGGTGGTAAGGTGCCAAGGTGGGGCAGGGTCAAAATATTGGTTCAAGAGGGATCCAAAATCAAAGAGCACGTAACTTATAAATAAATATTTTTTTACTATAATATGTATAATGTGTGTAATAAATTTGATATATAACATTTTTTATAATTAAAAGAAATATATAACTATATTAAGTATAGGGATTCAAACCGAATATAATGAAACCATGTAAAATAACATAAAAATACCAAAAGCATACTAGAAAAGTTAAAAAAATTAATAGAAGGAAATGCTCAAATATTAAAGATGGATGAGAAAAGGGTTACCAAAATTATATTTATTTATAATATTATAAAAAGGTAAGAAAATTTAGGGGTGGTCATGACACCAATAGGCCCAATGGATTGTCAAGTAATATGGGTGGTGATCATTATGGAGAGTTTTGAGCAACAATGGTGAGTGGAGAGTGTTAGGCAATAATATGGTGTCAATGACAACAAATTTGATGGATTAGAGGGTGTCATAGGCAACGATGGCATAGGCTAAGGATGCTAAACAACGACAACAACAATGGAGGATGTGAGGTGATAATTGGTAAAGAGGGTCGAGCTAGTGACAATAGCACTGGTGGAGGGTGTCAGATAATTTAAGAGTGTGATTATTCCTTAGGTGGGGGTGGTCATTCTATTTAAGTTTGATATAGTTGTGAAATTTTAGGAGTGTGATTGGTAAAGTCAATGAGTTAACTTCTAATTTATTTGACTAATTAACATATGTATTTAGTAAGATCGATAAGTTAGTTTTTAGCTCATTTGACTAGTTTATAGTTTATTTAACTAGCTTATAAGCATAATTTGACTAACAAAGTGTGTGTGGTAAGTCCAAGAAGCTAGCTTCTAGCTTATTTAACTAACTTATAAGTCAAGTTACTAATATAAAAGTATTTGATAAGACATAAATTTCTAACTTTATAAACTACAAGTTACTTCATCTATTTTGATCCCTCAAATTTTAATACCCTCCTCTATTTGCCTTTAATTTCTTTTTACATTTTTTCAATGTTACGAATAAAACCCCTCTTCCTGTCTCTCTCTTTACATTCTTTTCTTTTTTGGTATCTCTTCACACTCTTTTCTTACTTAAAAAATTAAAATTTATTTAAACTGTTATTTTTTACTCTTTTTTGAAATTTTTATATTATACTATTATGCATTTTAATTATTACACTTTATTTTATTTTTAATAAAATATTTTATCACTAAAAAGTTAATAAGAATTTAAAACTTATAAAAAAGTTAAAATCATAATTACCTAATAATATATTTCTATTAATTAAATAGAAATTATATAATAAAACTTGTAAATATGTCTCTTTATGTCATTTTACATTTAACAACTAGATTATCAACTAATTTTATCAAACACTTCTAATTCAATAAATTGGCTCATTAGTTAGCACCTAACTTATCAATTACTATCAACTAGCTTATTAGCTACTACTTAACATGGCCTAAATTTTGAAAAAACAAGTATTTGAATTATCTTATTTAATTTAAATTTTAAAAAAAATTAAATATCTTTTTAATTAAGAGAACTTAGAAAACAATTATTTATACTGACATGTTTGACGTTAGTAATTTTAAGATTAATTAACTAATAATAATATATAATAATACATAATTAAATTTGAAGCAAGTAATTTAAAATTCAAAATTCATGAGGTAATTTATAAAATGACCTTGCAATGTGATGCTTTTTTTTTACGTTACCTTGCACTGTGATGTTTAAAACATAAGAGTTATTGAAAAAAATAATTTTAACATATAGAATAGTTATTAATGATATTATGAAGATTCAAGGGCCAACTTCATTAAAAGAAAAATGGTACATATAACATTTTAATATTGGACCCATTTGATTTTAGTCCTTTTATTTTTTTAATTTAAGATATTAGTCCCTGGCCTGCATTTCACTTATTTAAATTTTGATCTTGAATGTTAAGAATAAGATATCGGTAGTATATTTTCTTTCATTTGAATTTCAATTCCTGTAATTTTTTTATGATAGTCTGGTCTTATAATTTTTACCAATTAAAATATTATTTTTGGGGTACTAAAATCCAAATAAATAAAAAGATAAAAATAGATTACATACAGACTATAACTTGAGTAAAAATATAAAGGCTAATTTTTTTTTTTAAAGAAAGTCATTTTGAGAAGGGTCTTTTTAATGCGACATAAATTCATCAAGTCTGGCACTACCAAACAAGTCTCAAGGAGTGAGTGAGGTGAGGTAGTACAAATAGAGGTACTACATCAAATTACTTCCCTAATTTCTTACCACCAGTGACTGACTCTGTTACCTCAAGTAGAGGTTGATTCAAATAACTCTTTCTAAACAGAGACTCTGCTATTATAACCAGAGGTATGATGGTTGCAGGTTCAGGCTGATACTGAGTCACTTAGATTTAATACAGTACTTGGATCCAGACTATCTTAATTGCAAGAAACAGAGTAGAAGTAGTGAGTTATTTCTTCTTAGAACCAGACGCAATGCAAATTTTTATGATATATATAAACACAGGCTAGTCCCACCACCACTTAGTATACTTGGCAGAGTTTCAGAGCTATTTTGAGTACAGTTGTCGTCTTCTTAATTCTTCTTCTTCTTCTTCTTCGTAGATCCCCCCAAGAATTCCAGTCCTACAAGGATGCTTACTTTCTAACAATGAAAAGTTGCCTACAATTTCAGCTTTGTGACAAATGCTTCTAAAGCCATTTATCTTTGGCTTCAGTAGCATGTTTGCTGTGCCAGAATAACCTTTCTTTTCCACATAGACATATATGAGAATATGGCTATCTATAATACTTTTACCTTTTTATCCTTAATTATTTCCTTTATTAGGAATTCTCAGAAAGATAATATACCCAGTAACTTATTTTTTTGGTACATTAGAAAGAGATGAACAATAGGTGGCAAAACTAAGCTCATTGACCGTTTATTTCCAGTTGGGAACCTTCCGAATCAATTAATATCAATTCCGTGTAGATCGTGTATTATTCATTTTCTTCCATTGATTCTATAAATCTATCATAATCAATTATGCACAACTGTAAATCAAACGAACTCTTTAAATAGCTCATAGCAGTTAGCAGCAAATCCAATTTCATCTGCTAGCACTCGCAGCAGCGCTTACAAACCTAAAGGAGGATCAATGAGAATATGAATTGTCGCTTTAGGATAACAACAAGTATGTATCTCCTTGGTAAGAATAGCACGAAGTGGGTATTGCAGGTCTATTATTTGCTGTCAAAAGTTGGACGGTTTCTAGTACTGAATCAAATATTCATATTTTTGTACAAGACTTTTCAAATGTTCATGGATCTAATAATGTGGTATAGATGACAAACTAATTAAGTGCCTTTCTTATGATCTTTAAGACAATGTAATGTACCTCATAATCTTTCAGTTCCAAAGATTGTAGTCCTCAATTCAATCTTAAACCCTAAAATATAATATCCTTATCTTTCTCAATCTTGACCTAGCAATGTTTTATGCATGCGTACCACCCTGCCACGTGCCAATGAACAGGAGTTAGGATATGGTGTAAGCATTCAATTCCAAGGTTAACGCATAAAACAAATTTGGGGAATAATAATAGTTTAACATCACAAATTTGGGGTGTGGAAAGCTTAGGAAAAGAGAGATAGAAAGGAAAAAAAAAATGAAGAGAGTAATTAATAGATGAGATAATTGATATAATATAAAAGCACAGAGGGGTAACAAGAAAAAAAATAAAGTGTGAAAGGGGTGAAAAATATGAGTACGAAAATATCATAACTTAACATTTTTTTTTTTACACTTACAAAAAAAAAATAGGAATGAATCACAATATGTGGCAAGTGTTTAATTTTGAAAGAGAGAAATATATACTCCTAAATGACTGTAAATTTGTTCCAGTGGAGGCAATTCATGCAAGGGGTAACATAAGAATAAAAATAGAACAATAATGGATGATTTTCTGCAGAAGGCCTGGCAAGGGATTGACTGAGAAGAGAGAAATATATTTAAAGGATTTTAGGTAGTTTAGACTTTAGAGATTATTATATTATTTTTTTTTATTTAAGAAATTTTCATTACTATTAACTTGTGTTTGAATGAAAAATTTTAGAATTTTAAAAGTTATAAAATTAATAATGAGTGAGATTAAAAAGAGAGTTAAATATGAAAGTTGTGAATGGTTTAAATATTGAGTTTTGAACAAAAGAAGAATGTTTAAAATAAATTAATCAATTCAATTTATAAAAATCTTGAATAAAAATTAAGAATTTAAAAGTTTTAAACAGAAGTAAAACTAAGGAAATTAAATTGTAACAATTAAAAAAATAAAAGATCTAAATTCACACAAAAAAAAATTATTGAGGAATCAAAATCTCACGTTAACAAATAACAATAGTAGAGAGACTAAATATATAATTAAACATTTAAAACTAATATTTGATATGAAACTTATACTTGGTTAAATTTTATTTACGATTTCTATTCTTATATTTATTTAAAATGTTTATTTTTTTAATTATAAGTACTATTTAAGTGTTTTATATAATTCCGATTTCTTAATATAATATAATATTGAGATTTCATTTCCATCATAAAACACGTGAAATCATAAATAGTACAGTATTTTGCCCAAAAGAATATTGTAAGTGCATCGTTCTGCGTAATGCATCGCATACAACCAAATCTCTTTGGATTCCATGCAATTGACCATCTCGGTCTCTGGACCATCCGATTTCCATCGGACGGTCCGAATTCGCTGACTGCGTGAATGCAGAGGAAAAGCGACTGCAGGGAATCCGGGTCCCCAAATCTCCTTGAACCTGCCTTCATTATCGTGAAATATGAACATATTTTACATTTGGCCATCGTCCACCCCCTCCCTATCCCCACTGTATAGAGGAGAGTGAAGGTTGAAATGTTTGAAGATTTATAATCCCAAAGTGGAATATTACCACAGTTGTTTTTCATTTTCGATTTCCTATCCAAGCACTTATAGATAGTAACAAATCTGTTTGGTTTGCATTTTCATTTTCATTTCTTGTTTTTATTTTCTGTTTCCTGTTTTCTGGAATTTTACAAAGGAAAAACTGGAAATGTTGGAAACAAAAATTTGTTGTTTTCAGCATTTCCAGTTTTTTCTTTGTAAAATTTCATAAAACAAGAAACAAAATGAAAGAAGGAAATAGAAACAGGAAATGAAAATGTAAACCAAACAGGCCCTTCGCTTCTTCACCACTTAATTGGCCCTTCTCAGGTAAAGTAAAAACAGTTTTTTTTTTTGTTTAAAATATAAAATAATGCAAGGGAGTAATGTCCAAACCAACGTGTGTTGGTCCAAGTGTAGGGACTCAGGTCTCTTAAACATATGATACTGAATTAGATCGATCTCTAAATTTATATGTATGGGAAGAAAACACTATTTGGAACTCTATTCTGGTGCCTCACAGTATTGGGAAATTCATCGAGTGAGTGGATACTCTAGGAAAAAAATCAGGGAATAATGTCCCAATTTGGAATACATTTTACCACATCACAAAAGAAAGAGCTTATCATGTGCAAAACTGTATGTTACATTCTTTAAATTAAAGAATGATGAAAAAAAAATTGAAATCAATGGGACAAAATGTTGAAAATTTTATTTTGCCTCGACGGGAAATCCCGCTCCTACGTATCCCCAGGTGCAATGGAGAAATCAAAGTCACGTAGTTCTAAAATGTGTTTAAAAAGATTGGTTTTGATTTTGAAAGAAATTGATTTTTAATTTTTGAAAATAAAGGAAAATGAGGAAATTGATTTTGGAAGTGTTTTTAATTCAAAGAAAAAAGGAATTTATTTTTTAGCAGAGTTGATGCTAGCAAATTGCTATACAACGAACCCTTGAAATTGTTTAGACGACATTATTGATAAAAATGTTATTCAATAAACGTCATTTATTTTGAGAAGAAAACATTTTTTAGAAAAGATTTGAAATTTCGCATAATTGAGTTAGCAAATGGCTATACTCAATATTTTCCTCTTTTACGTTATTGATAGAAATGTTATTCAATTAACGTAATTTTCGAAAAGAATTACTTTTTGAAAAGGAATTTGAAATTTCACGCATTATTGAGCTAGTAAATGACTATACTCAATATTTTCTTTTTCACGTTATTGATAGAAATGCTATTCAATTAACGTAATTTTGAGAAAATTATTTTTAGAAGAGATTTGAGATTAAGCGCATTATTGAGCTAGTAAATGACTATACTCAATATTTTCTTTTCTCTTAAAAATATACGTTAAAGGATAGAAATGTTATTCCATCAACGTAATCGATTTGATAAACCAATTTAAAAAATATTTTTTTTATTTATAAACGGGCAAATTATTGAGCTAGTAAATAACTATGCTCAATTATTTTTTATTTGAATGACGTTAAAAGATAGAAATACTATTCTATTAACGTCAAAGATAAAAGGGGATAAATTGAATCAATTAATATTTACATGAACACAAAATTAAAATTACAAATAATCAATTATTTACAGAGAAAGAAATGAACAAATATTTACATCCACAAATGTTAAATAAATAATTCTAAACACTTAAAAGAAATACAAGATGGTGGATCTAAAAGAATTTACAAAAAAGATTATTAGTAATAAATGAAACAAAATAAATAATACATATTAAGATAATAATAAATAATAGAATTGAACAACATTACCAAATCAGATCAAAAGAGGAGAAAAATGAGTTGGGCCTCAGCACATCATCACTGGCCCAAACCCACAATATACAAGTAAGCATAAGTCAAGAAGAAGTGTGCCCAAAAAAGGGTTAGTAAACGAAATGGGCTCTTACAATAATGTGCTGGCCCAAATACACTTGACAGACAAATGGGTAACTAAAGATTGAAAGGCACTTTACCGAGAAAAACATGAGAGGCACTATTAACAAAGGGTATTTTACCATTTTGCAAGATACATTTCTCTGTTAGGGTTTCTTCTCTTTAGGGTTTCTATTAGGGGCAAAAAGAGGGTGGCAGCCATGGATGAGGGAGGCGGCTATGGAGCTTGCTGCATGCAGGGGGAAGGGCGCCAGGAAGGTTCAGTGGCGGCTTGAGGGACGAGTAGCCACCTCTGATGACGGCTCCGCAGCAGCGCACAGAGGGGCTCACGGTGGTACCGTGCAGAGAGAGGAGGATGGCCGCAACAACGGCGGCAACTTTGCATCGGGCCACCGCTACAGAAACGACGACCTGCACGGAGGAAAACGCGACCGTGTCTTCGCGACGGGGAGGTGGGAAGCTGAACGGCGCACGGTGGTGCGCAGGTGACGGCGGCGAAGTGGCGCGGTGGTGGTGCGGTCAGGACGGCGGGCGTACGCGCGGCGGCGGCCGTTTGGCCACCGGCTGGGTTCCCTTTCTCCTCTTTCTCTCTTTTTTTTATGTTGCTTGTTCTGTTTTACTGTTTTCGTGTCTGTTGTATTTGGTTCCCTCCTCTATTTGCTATTTGGTTTATTCATCTAAGAGACTCTATTTTCATTCATACATGTAAATGGGACTGTATAACTTGACTTTTTCTGATTAAGGATGTGTTAATGTATGCCTAGAAAATCATAGATTGATATTCAAGGAAAGAAAAGGGATACCAAATTGTAGGCTATCTGTACAACGATTTTTATCTGTGCCTCCTTGATTCTCCCTTCTGGACGTGTTGTTCCGAGCTTCCCTGCAAGCTTCCTCTGTATTTTATAAATTGCTTCCCCCTCTAAAAATGGCTCCAATGGCCTCTCCTTTTTTTCCTCTTTTAATTTTGCTATTAGTGTCCCCCTCTGAATTGGTTTCTTGATGTTGAAACCAACTCTTTTTTTCTGAATTTTTTTCGGATCCCCCTGAATGTTCCTCCTAGTTATGAATGTATCTGTAAGCGCCCCCCCCCCCCCCGTTTTTCTTTTTCCCTTTCGGAAAAATCGGTTCCCCTTTTATAGGAAAGTTTCACAATTTTTTTAAAGTGCAAATCGCACTACAAAACCATCTTTGCCCATGCTGCTGTCTGACATTGCCGCCCACCTCCATGCTTCTGGCCGCCCAAATCAGAGGCAAGTTGCAGCAACTTGCTCTGTTTCAACTACTTTCATCCCTTTTTTTTTAAAAAGAAATTAAGTAATGAGGCCCTTTTTTTTTAAAAAAGAAATTAAGTAATGAGGATGGGTTGCAGCCTACAAGGTTTTTTTTTTAAAAAAAAAACATCATTAATAATGGGTCCAAAAATGGCCCAAAAAAGCAAACCTGAAACAATCTTTTTTTTTTGAAGTTAAGCAAATGAGCCTATTGACCCCAAAAGACCCCTCCTTTTTTTAAAAAAAAAATGTACAAACAATGGGCTCAAACTGGTCCAATTGGAAATCTGAAAAGAAAATAAAATATTTAATTAATCAATTAATTAATTAACTATTAATAATTAATTAATTAACTTAATTAAACAATTCATTTTACCTTCTTAAATAATTTTTGGATTTTTATTAATAAAGTAAGAAGAAAAGGTTAAAAAATAAATGAAATTCCCGGACAAAATTGGGTGCTGATACAAAAGAAGTGTGACGAGAGAGAAAAACAAAACAAGATGGAAAAGGAGTAATAATATTCAAACACCTATTTTCTCTTCCATCTCCTTCTCCATCTCTTTTTTTGTCTATCTCCCCCTTCCTTTCTTATCACATCATTCATCACTCCTATTTTCTCTCTTATCTCTATTTAGAGATGGATCCACCCCTTAGGTATACATTCATAATTTTCCATGGAAATAAAGGTTGAAAGAAAGAGGAGAAAAAGGTGAAATTTACTGTATAACTAACCATTTGTACAAAAATTACATATCATTATTTGTACCAACAACAATTTTCCCCATAACAATCGTTTCATCAAAGAAAGATTACCATAAGGACATGTCTAAAAACAAGGAAAATAATAAAACGCTTATCAGTTAAAAACATAATCAAAACAGATACGTGACAGCTTGCACAATACGAGCGAATCCAACTTAAAATATTGAAAGTACAGGATTTCACATGTTCGTCTCACAAGTCAGAACGTCAGTCATTCTGTGTCAACCAACTGTCATGAAAATAATACAATTGTGGGAAGCCAACATTTCTAAGTCAATGAGTAAAACTGTAAAAGAATGGAAGACTGGAGGATGTACCTTGTACAGAAAGCATGGACTCCTCGCTCAAAATATATTTAGTGCAGTGATATCTTATAATAGTATTCTCAGGTTCTGCCATCTACGTCAAAGCCAGCACCAGTCCAGCCAGGAGCTGAAGATCTACCCTTGGGCACAGCACCAATTCCCTTTCCTTTCATTTGGAAGTTGACTTTCTTTTTACTTCTTCCTTCGCCTTCATTAGAAGTCTGCTGATTAGGTTCACCTGTCACGGCAACTTTCTGACCATTACTTTGGTTGGGAACACTCTCGGCTGATCCCCCACTTGATTCCCTTGCGTTGGAAACAGAGGAACCACCTTGGGCTGTTGATCTCCCATCCTAAAATAATTCAAGCGCATGATTTTATCATTTTAATGGCATGATATGAATATGCACCTGCAAGAGCATGTATAACGGAACAAGCACCATATAGCTGACAGACCCAATCAAAGAATACATACATTGTCTACAAGTAGAATTAACAATATGGTGAAACCGTGAAATAAGAAGACAATATTTTCAGTAGAGAAGTCAGAAAATGTAAAGCTCTAACCACCAATTTCCATGATCCCAACAAGTTTAATTTGAAACTCCAAATACTTGGGTAGAATATTATCAGTTTCCTAGCAGGTAGTCCTATAGATGAAGCTCAGGACATACATTCAGAAGTTACAACACGTTTCAAGTCATGAAGGCACTAGCTCTGGGATGACTGCCAGTAAAGGGTGTAGCACACACCCCAAAGTTAGGTGCGTAGCTTAGAACCCACCATTGACTATATTGATCTAATAATGGTTAATATAGTGAAAAACATACATCATTAGTTGTGGCACGAGTTGGATTCAAAGCTTCCAATCGTCTTTTTAATTCCTCCAGCCGAGAAAATTGGGCGGTGCTGCTCTCTTGAACCTATAAAAGATTGTTAGCATCAAACAACCAGCTTAAAAGTGGTATATTATATCTTCATTTGACAATCTATTTACCAAATTGCTCAAGTCTTCACATAGCTTCTGCTTTATGGCTTCCTCATCCTTGACTACTTTTGATGCTGATTCCCACACCTGCATCACAAACATTCAAGACATTGATTAAATTTAAAAAGGTACTTAGCAATTGTTCATAGATGTTTTAAAAGATCAAATATCCCACACTCATCCATATGTAAATAATATTCTAGAAAGTATTCGCTGTGATTTAGGGTGTTCAATAAAAAATAAAAAAATAACCAATGGATTCATTTGCTGTTCACACAAATAATGATTCATAGATCTTACTTTTAATAAATAAAGTTTTCCCCTTTCAACAAACACAAAAACAGATTGAAGGAAAACTATTTATGTAAAATTTTCTTATATTTATTAAGATTACAGAAATTTTTTATCAGAAATATACATCCACTTGTTCGTTAATGAGCTTAAAAAATGTTATCTCCAATTGATGTGACCACTACTGAAGAAGAATATATCTCAACACGCAGTTCAATTTAAATCCTCGAAGCCTATGCATACTGCAGTACCGATGAAAGATGAATGTGCACAATGTGCCAGCCGGCTGAAATTTCTACTATTCATATCAACATAAAAAATAAAACTACACTTTCAACAACTCATTCAAGCAGTTTATAATCATCACAAGAGTTTATTAACATATATTTTCCTCAATGTCAATTCCAGCAACTTTGCCGTCGTTATAGTGAACTCAAGATCTGAAGTCACACAGTAAGCAGGTGGTGTGGCTGGCATAATGCAATACATAGCACCAATACCACTAAAATATTGACATTATGAAAATAGCAGGAGAAAAGTGAAGAATATTAAAGTAACACACCTTTCGTGCCTGTTCTTCCTTTATCTTGGCCACACGAATTCTCTCTGTTGATGCCTCTATTTTCTTTCTCAAAAGTTCAAGTGCTTAAAGTATGCATCATGTATAAAAGAAGAGCAGAGTCATTTCATTATAACCAGGGTAGAACAGCCTTTTTAAATTTATACCAGAAGGAGCAACAATAATATATAGAAACCTGATTTTTTGGGCCCAGCTGTAAGTTTCATCTCCAGCGTAAGATTTGCAAGCTCACGCTCCACACCACGAATTTTAGAATAGTTTTCTTGAATGTATCTGAAAATAATAATAGCAGTAATAATAATAATAAGAGATTGAGGTGACTGAGTCAAGTTACTTGATTGTCTACAAAAAAAAAAAAGTATTACTGGCAATAAATAGAGGCCTCGTTCTATATCCTATGCAGCCAGATGTATGTTGCATTTCTACAATCTTTTGAGGTTACCCAGTGATCACTTCATGCAATATTGAAGAAAGGGATCAAGGGACATTCAAAATTACCCAGGATCATGTTATAGAGCACCTATTTACTGGTTTCTGTCATTCATAAGATTAACTGCTCAAATCCAGAAATTGTGTGTCCAAATTAGATATTTGTTCCATAATAGAGAAACTAACATAATTCCTCTTCCACAATCTCTGCCAATTGGTTGGCTTTAAACACAAATAACAGCTCTTACTTCATTATCTATATATTTTATACTAAATTACAAGTTCAGAACAATAAAATAAAAGTAGGACTAAAAAAACAACTATCCAAATTCCAAGGCACACATTCCACCAGCACCAACCTTTGTAGTACATGATAAACATGGATTACTAGTGTCACCTAAAACCATGAAAATAATTCCATTCACCTTAACATTCCTATTAAGTACAGATGCAAAAACCATCCCTTTACTTCCTTCTGCTAACATTAAAACCTAGGGATGACTATGGCAAAATTTTGTAGGTATTATCTGCGCACAAACCCAGAGTTCTAGACCCATTTGATGGATAAAACCCTAACCGTTGTGGGTAATTTTTTATGGGCACCCATTGGATCCAAGTCTAATTGCCATCTCCACTAACATACTACCGGTGCTTCAAGTTTAAGTAATATATACTCCATGAAAAATGCCATTGCTTCATTCCTTCATCAACCCAATTGAATCTCTGACAACCATTGGTCTAAAACCATCCACACCATCGTTCCAACAAAAAACATCAGTTTCCAGTAATCTCCTAGGCTCATGGTAGGTACCAATACTGACCATACATCTTACACAGCCATTGGTTACTAGCTATTGCAAGGAGAATCATATAATTACCTAAATTCATTCTAAAGTCTCCAATATCTCCTTGAAAGATCAAAAAAGACAGAAGAAGTCTCCCCAAATACATGAAAATTACATACAAAAAACCCATATATCAATAAATTTGATTTCAACATTAGAACACAATGACCTAAATTCAAACAATGCTGGAAGTGAAACCGTATAATAACAATTTAAAATGGTGCATAGACTCATTGGCAGATCCGTATGAACAGAAATGGATAGTGAAGTTACTTCTGTAATTGAAGCTGCTCTGCTTCGATGATCTGCAACGAGAAGAAGAAAAACAATGAAAAACCAAAGTAATGATAGATTCCAGAACGAAAGAAGATGAAAGAGAGAACAGAGCAGAAATGGAGAGAACCCTCTCGGTATAGCTGATGACGGGAGCTTCTCTAGGGATACCATCGGGTCCGATCTCAGGTTGAAGCGAAGGGTTCGAAGCCATTTCAGAATTCGATCACTCGCATCACACAACTCCGTCGTCTGCCACCGCCAGCGCCGCCGCCGTCGGGTTTGTGATTTCCAAGCAGCGGCCTCCGGTTAAAAAAACGCGGTTTGAAGATTTGAACCCAAAGCGAAAATGGCCTGTGTGAGTGAGTGTGACTATGGTGATGTAGTTATGGTTATCGTGGATAGACGATTCAGTCCTTTTCCGCCGACGACTGTTTCGCTTGCAAATTGCACGTGCCTAACACGTTAGCCACTGTCACAAATTGACGCAGCACGAAAAGGATGCACCATTTTGCTTCTTCCTTGGTAATTGATATGCCAATTATTATTTTAAAAAATAAATATGGTCAAATTGATTTTTTCCCCTGTAAATTTTGTACTTGGTGGTGATTATTTATCTTTTCAATTAGAAAAGATAAATATTATTTATGTTTTCCCCTATCCCAATGTCTTTTAAAAGAGGAATTTAAATTCACAAAATTGATTCAAGTGATACATGATTATTTTTATGTGAATGTTACTTATTCAAATAAAATTGTCTCATATAAATATATATATGGCTAAAAAAATAAATTAAATTTAGAAATCACTATTTAACTCCTATTATGTAGGGTGACTCTTTTTTTTAACTTTAAATTTGTTCATTAAACAACTAATTGTCAATTACAACATCAAGAACATAAGCAACCATCGTCTCATTTTTAATCCGCCAAAACGGATAAATAGTTTCCCCCTTTTTACTAATATAATGAAAGCTTAATCCACTTGCACTAGCCATGTCATAGAAGGCACTTGCAAATATAGTTATGGCCAAGTTTGAAAAAATAACTTAATTAAGTGTTTATAACATAAGCTCTTATTTGATAAGTACTTAATAAATAAGCTCTTAAGAAATTGGATGAAAATTGAAGAATGTGCAATTTACTTAGATTCTTCATAAGCTATTTTAAGGAGTTCATTGAAATAAGTTAAAACAACTTATAAGCATGTCATAAATTCTTTTCATAAACTTATCCAAACAGTTATATAAAATAAGCTCAAATAAGTTCTTTCAAACATTCCTATATTGGTGGCATGGGCATAGGGTTTAGGCGTTTAGCCAAGCTATCAGTGAATATGTTAACTGAAAACCTTTCCGTCAAAAGCAATTAAGATATGGAACTTCATATCATTCGAAGCCGTGGAGTTTAGTATATATATATTGAAGAAAAAAAAGATATTAACATTTCTTCATTTTCTTCATCGTACCTTCGATTTATAACAGATCTTAATATGAACTTTAATCTGTGTGCTCTCCTGCTATAAGCCATAACTTGAGAGAGCAACGTAAATTGAATTTATTACTATATATTAGAAAAGTACAGCCCCAAAGGCAAGGATACAAGAAGCTCAGCATGACCCAATCTATAGCTTAGAAACAAATACCGCATTTTTTATAACAAAAGAACTATGAGTGCTACTATATTGCTCCAAATTGCAGAACAGCTTCTTTTGTAGGTAGTGCAGGAATTGCCCCTCTCTCTGTTACAGTAATGGCACCACATACATTGGCAAAATATAGAGCTTCTTGGAGACGCTTCTCATCCTGTCACAGAGAATAAACACGTATAAACTCCTTAAGGATGAAGATAGCATATCATGTTAATCAACAACACACTAGAACTAAATGGAACAACTTGAATGCACGATTAATCAATTATACTGCATCCAACAGAAAACAAGCTATGCCAAAATGCATAGCCAGAATGTGAAAAAAAAAAAAAAACTGAATTACCTGTAAAATACTTAGGTCAGAAGCTATGCTGTAGATTAACCCACCAACAAATGCATCACCAGCGCCAGTTGTGTCAACAGCTTTAACTTTAACACCTGCAACCTTGCCCTTAAATTCCTGCACAGAAATTTGTCAATCACTATTAGCTGAACACTGATCACTCACAACACAAAAGAGAAACATATGAAATGATTGAACCTCAAAGCAAATCTTGTACTATTCCGGCCTTGAATATAAACAAAAGTTAATTAATTCACGCTAATTAAGCATATTAGTGAACTTATTAAATTTTCTCAAACTTACATGAAAAGTAAACTGTATTTTCTAAACTATCATTCCTAATATTTATTGCAAAGTGGATCATTGGAAATGAAGGATACTAACATTTAATAGGGTGAAGGTAATTAGATTTTGCTTGAGTTGTTTATAATTGAGACAGGAGGAAGTGTCAGTTTTACAAGCTACTAGTAATCATTGGCTGGTAGTGTTAAATTTGTAAATTCATATCCAAGTCATAACCAACAGCAGTACAGCGGCCAACTTATGGTAACAAATGTTGATACAAGCATACACACCAGTACAGACAGAATAAAGAAGTTGATGAAATCAGGAATTACAACACCAATTAGAAAATGGATGTCATAGTTAAAATGACTTTGGCAAGCTTACCTTGGTGTAATATCTACAACCCTCTGACCCTTCAGTAACAATTAAAAGCTTGAGATTAGGGTGAAAAAGCTTATTTAATACAACATTATCATCATAAGGATCATCACCACCAGTCAAAAATGCAATCTCATCTTCACTTATCTGCACATGCATAAGAACATACTACATCAGATCTACTAAGGGAAAATAAATGAACGATCGAGTGCTTATTTTCAAAATGAAACAAACCAAAATTAAACAATGTGCAATGGCTTGATCATAGAGAAATCTTCTAGGTCTAGCCATGAATATCATACCTTTATGATATCAGCTTGGTCCCATATGCTCATTATGCCTTTCTGAGCAGCCTCAGCTGATGGCCATAGTGCCAATCTCAAATTCGGATCATATGAGAGAATGCAACCAGAGTCTTTAGCAATTCTCAAAGCAGCAAGATGAGCTGACTTGCATGGTTCAGAAATCAAGCTGATAGAACCATAATGGAATATTTTTGCCTGCAATCAATATCAAAAGTACCAAGACTTAAACCAAAGGTCTTGGGCCACATTGTATAAATAGAGACAGAAATTCAAAAACACCTGCTTTATGAGATTTTGATCAAGCTCTGACTCACAAAGAAGCATATCAGCACTAGGATTTCGGAAAAACAAGAACTCACGCTCGCCATCAGCTCTAAGAGTAACAAAAGCTAATGCAGTTCTTGCATTAGAATCAAATCGCATGCCAGATGTCCCAACATTGTTCTGCTTTAAAATATCAGCCAACATATACCCAAATTCATCTGCTCCAACCTAAAACACAGATGGCAAGCAAGTCAGCTATCATTTTTCTAATCTAGTACATCAACAAAGCATTATCTTCTCTCTCTCTCTCTCTGTTTTTTCTTTTTTTCTTACGTTTTCTGAAGGCAGGAATGTACTGAAACAGTCTTATAGCCTGCTTCTTTTACTGATATGATTTCGCATAATTGATTTTAAATCATTTCCGTTCAATGTGCTTCATAAAGCGTGTATCACTTATCTTAACCATTAATTTCTATAATCAATTTTACTCAACTGTAAATCAAATGGACACTTATTCAGAGAACTGTAATCAGTTTCAAACAAAGTAGCACATGACAAATGTCTTAAATATAAAGATTTGAACAAATTAAACCTGGAAGCCCTGAAGATAGTAAAAAAAATACCAAATAACTATCTGGATAAACAGACATAGATAGAGAAATACACCTTGCCTAAAAATGCAGATGAACCCCCCAGCCTAGAGATGCCAACAGCTACATTGGCAGGAGCACCACCAGGAGCTTTCTTGAAAGCAGGTGCTTCAGCTAGTGACACTCCACCCACTGTTGGTACAAAGTCTATTAACAATTCACCAAAACAGACAACCAGTCCACTTGTTTCCTTGCAGCCTTCTTTTGTAAGATCATCAGATTTACCTGCACAAAAGCAGTAGCTTCAGACCAACATGAACTGTGGGTTCAGAAATTTTACTAGTAGCAAGGCAGATAAGTAAAAAATAGGACAACTGTTTGTTTATTTGTATGTGGAATACCATAAAAACATCCATATGCTAATTAGTAAGAAGTAGAAGAATCATATCACATGGGTAACATGACATCCTAAGTGGCTAAATTAATATAGCATCTTCTGTTTTGAGTTCTGTTTCCTCATAGCCAAATTCATGAAGATTAAGGCACATGTATCTGAAATTCAATTAGTACATGAACAACACTACCAATCATGACCTTCAAGTAGTACTGACAATGAGACAAGCCATTTTGTGGGCTAGCTCACAACTTGATTCATTAATAGCTCAATAAATTCAAAATTTTGACTCATTTATTAGACTTGATTTCTCACATGTTCGATTCATTAGCAAACGAGGGAGTTCAATACATAGTCTTTTTTGTTTTCAAGAAAAACAGTAGTGATGTTTTAATTTTATATATTTTTTAATATGACCAAATTATTTTGTAACAAAATCTATATGTATGTGTAAGTGTGACTTGGAATAGCTCATAAGCTTCAAGGTGAATCAAATTTGAGCCAAGAAAACAGCCTCAATTTCTCAATGAGCCGAGCTTAGTGAATAGCCATTCAGATTCTGTACTTTCAAATTCTGTAATTTTTCAATGAGCCAATGCATTATCAACAAATATGCCCAAGCCTAAATTAGACAGATCACACACACAAACAAGTATAACCAACCAATCAGATCTTCACATCACCTACCCTATGGAAATGTTAATCTCAGGCCGGTTACCAAAAGCGATTAAAACAAAGACCCCATCATCATGATTTTATTTCTCTGCATGCAATCATGTGAATCCCACCCCTGCCAAGGGGACATCTCTTATACATGGAAACAAGTTTAGACGTTGTCAAAAAAGATAACAATGCATCGAGACGGACATACGCTCTAAACAAAAGGATCACCAATCTGATTCAATAAAACAAATCCAATAAAAGCATGAACCCAATATCAGAAAACTCTCAAAGACACAATCTTTAGCTCAAAAATCCAGTTCCAACACAGATAACGCATACCTCCCTCAACCGAACAACAAAAAACAATCGATGAATGCTGTAAACAAGAACGCCAAGAAAACAAAAGGAAAAGAAAAATAAACATGTGGGCAGCGAGAGAGAGGAAGAAAAACCTGAGGGGGTAAACTGGGCCATCTGAGGAAAGGAGGTGTAGGATTGAATATGAAACCAAGAAACAGAGTAATGCAAATGTAGAAGAGGAAAAGTATGTCTTTTTTTTTATACAAGTTAATACTTTACAGTTTACACAGAGAAGAGAAGAAACGCAATGCAAGTAAGAGAGAAATCAATTGGTTTTAAAAGCATGTAGATTTGTATTGTTCTCTTCGCGAGGTGACAACTGACAAAATGGAATTCGACGATGTAAACAGAATTAGTTTGTTTTATTACATAAATATAAACTAGAAGACCAGTGGACCCATGCATTTTAGGGAAGAAGAAAAATAAAATATCTGTATCCTCTATTAAAAAAATGTCCAAAATTAAAAAAAAAAAATCTTAAATAGTCTTATTTTTTTCTTGGAAAAATTTAGGATGAGGAGATGATGCCCCAATTTAAAGTAGGTAAAATCTCCGAGTTCAAAAAAACACTTATACATATACTTATATTTACCTTATTTCAAGAAGACGAGCGAAGATTCGAACCTGCAATCTGTCATATGTTTGTTAAATAGTTTTGAAAAAATTATATTAAAATTATAGTGAAAATATGCGATCAAATGATTAATTTAACAAAAAAAATGAGTATTTGAAATTTAAAATTTAACTAAAAGGAAAAAATTGTTTCTCATAATATGAAATACATTGCATGTAATAATAAGGTAATACTCCTTCTAGTCCTATTTATAAGATTGAAACTTTTTTAAGGTGTTATTTATAAGACAATGTACACACATCTAGAAGCATTTAACATTTTTTTCTCATATTTGTCTTGTCCTTGTTAACTATTAAAAATTTTAAATTGACACAATTAATAATTAATAGGGGTAAACTTGTAATTTTATAGAGAAATTTTTTGAAAAATAATGCATTAATTACTTTTCTTAAAATGTGTTATTTGGTCTGAATTGTCTTATAAATAGAACTGGGGGTAATAAATAACAATATTTGACCAAAAAAAAGTTAATAATAATAGTAATTATACATCATAATTTATAGATGATTTGTAGTAAATGTCACTGAAAACATTCTAAGTATTATATTTAGAGTGTGTTTGATAATACGTTTGAATAAATAAGAGCTGAAATTAGTAGTAGAAACATTTCATATAGCTTTTTAGGTAGTTTTTATAGCATGACTACCTAAACCCGTTTCTTTTCTGACGTATGTGTTACACACTACAAGAAATTTAGTATTTAGCGACGGCAATTCTGCGATGGCCCCGCGCCGTCGTTATGCCGTCGCTAGGAATTGATAGTAGCGACGGCTAGATCGTCAATATAATTATAATTTATTAATTTTTTTTGAAAAAAAAAATTAATTGTTGCGACGACTTTAGAGACGACAGACCGTCGCTACATTAAAAAAGAATTTCTAATTTGCGTGCGCATTTTTTTTAAAACGTAGCGACGACCAGACAATCACTAAGTTAAAAACCTGCACGCGTTAAAACCCCTCCCCTCCCCTCTTCCTTCATTTCCAAATCCATTTTCCTCCAAACTCCCTTTTCCTCTCAAACAGCCACCCCCTATTTCTGTCCCTTCACTCCGTTTATTTTGAAAAACTGGCTGATTAAAACGTTCCTCTCCTTCATATGATCGTTTTTTGAATCGATCAGATTTCAAAATAATTGCCTATAGGTGACGTTAGAGCTCGTTCCAGAGTTATTCCTTTTTCGGAGTCGCAACAAGTAAGTTTTTGTAGAGCTTTAATCAATTTATTTGTAATTAATAGTTTATTTATTTTATTAATTTATTAATGTGATATAGGAATTAGGTTTATTTGTAATTAATAGTTTATGTGTAGTTAGTTTTTTATTAATTTATTTTTTTTAATTAGGTTTATTTGTAATTAATAGTTTTAATTAATTTATTTGTATTTACATTTATTTGTTTTATTAATTTATTAATGTGATATAGTAATTAGCTTTGTTTGTAATTAATAATTTATTTAATTTATTTGTAATTATTAGTTTATTTGTTTTATTAATTTATTATTAATTATTTAATTGATTAGTAATTAATAATTAGCAATTAGTTTTTTTAATTTATATAATTATTTATTTTTTATATAATGTCTATAGTAATTATAATTAGTTTTATTAATTTTATTAGTAATTAGTATATTAGTAATTATTTTATTAATTAGTATATTAGTAATAAGTAATTATTTTTTACATTTATATAATTATTTATTTTTTATATAATGTCCATAGTCATTAGTGCCTAGGATGCGTGGTAGAGGTGGAGAGAAGATCCCGCCGAATAGAGGGAGATTCATTCCTCCGGGCGAGCTACGGCAACAGGCAGCTCGCGCGATGCGGGAGAGGGCCAACCTCTCTCACTCACACACTGATCAGATGTCAGAGCATCCATCTACTTCGGTATCGGCGGGCGCCATGCAGACTTCTTCTTCCTCCCCTCCACCATCTGCTCCGGCGCAGTTCTATGGTGTATGAGGTTCATCCCGACACCGAGATTAGTTCAGATGCCTCTAGTGCAGGAGGACGTTGTGCTCGAGATAGACGCTAATGACGCTCAGGATGACCTGGATATGGATGTTGTCCAGGAGTCTGATGAGAAGCTAGCTCGGTTCTAGGGTGCCGACTCAAGCAGATCTCATGAGGCAGATGCTTGAGGTCGGGTTATTATCCGACCATTTGGCAAGGGGTGAGTTTGTTTATTTTTTCTTCTTTAAAATTGATATTAATATTGAATCTTTAATTGTTTTAACTGTTAATATTGAATATTTTATTTTGTAGGTGGGTGCCTAACACCCCACCTATCGCAACCATTGGTCATGCGATCCGTTCGCAGTTCTGGGGTCCTCACTACCTTTGGGAGGTCACCTCGAAGGACGTCAGGGACAGGTGGTGAGAGGAGTACACAGTAATTAAAAACCCTATCCACTTTAAATTTTTTTCTTAAGATATGTCAATTTGGCAGGACTTACCATATTTTTATTTTGCAGAGCCGAGTTACTTGGGACCCTTCTGATGAGGTCCAAATCAAGAAGGTGTATGAGCCGAGGGTTGCTCGTCGCCTTCGAGATATGATGAACAAGGCTCAGAAGGCTGGAAGAGGCCCACGTGGTGTGGTGAGGAGGCCTGGGAGGGTCTTTTGGCCTACTGGGACTCTGCAGAATTCAAGGGGAAGTCCGCTCGTAACAAGAGCAGCCGGGCTTCTCAACACGAGGGGCAGTCCACACTACGGATCGTAAGGCCCACTATGAGATGGCGTTGGATATGGTATGTATAAACAAACACTCTTCTTTATTATGTTTCTATTTGTTGTTAAATTAATTAATTTGTGTAATTTTCCTTTGTAGGCTTGACAACTTGGGCGGGAGGTCGAGCTGGACGAGTTCTTTGCTGCCACCCATGCCAAAAAGTGTGGTGGCTGGGTAGATGACCGGGCCCGGTCCACCTATTTAAGTGTTTGTTTACAAGCGTTTTTTTTATATAATTTCATATTTGTACAATTGAATATATAACTAATACCTAATTTTACTTTTACCTCAACAGACAAATTACAAGAAGCGTATGAGGGAGGTGGAGTCACAGATGTGGGACACCTCGATGACTGATGCCTCCACCAAGTTGGAGATCTGGAGGGATGTTGCGGGTAGCAAGACCTGATGCCGTTGTTATGGCACCGGGGACTTGGCCTCCAACATTCGTCCAGGTGTGACTAGCTTGACTCATAAGTCCCGGGATCACCCGGGCGAGAGTGTTGACGGGTTCGGGTCACGACATTCTACTGAGGAGGCGTTGCGCCAAGAAGTAAATGAAGCAAGGCATGAGTATCGCCAGGTCATAACGAAGGCTGCAGAGTTGGAGGACCAGTTAGCACGACTCCGACGACAGATGCATCAAATCCTGGACGCTCAGGCTGCAGGTCAGGCTCCAACTCAGGCTCAGGCATAGCCGCACCCCCCATTATGATCCCGCCATGGATGACCAATCGGTGGATGATGAGGACAAGCAGCCCCAGCGCCGTCGCTTGCCATTGATTTCTTTATGTTTATGTTTATTATATTATTTTTTAACAGAGTTTGTGTATATTATATATATATATATATGTTTTTTTAGTATTGTTTTTATAATTTATAATAAAATAAATAATAATAAATTTAATTTTTAAAAAAAAAATACCTGTAGCGACGGTCGTGGCCGTCACTACAGCCGTCTCTAGATAAAAAAGTTTTTTTTAAAAAAGAATTACTCTTAGTGATGACCATGTTTTGAGAGACGGCCAAGTTGTCTCTAGGTAGCGACAACTCACCTCAGCCATCGTTACTGTATTTACGATGAGCTACTTAGTGACGTTTACATGATCGTCTCTAAGCCATCACTACGCAGTCTGTAGGCCGTCGCTAAAAACGAATTTTCTTGACATTATTTAGTTTTAAAAACATGAAAATATTTGTAAGGAAAAAAGGGGCACGTACATAATTGATATTTTAAAATGATTATTTTTATCCAAATACTTATTTGCAAAATCAAGAATATATATATATATATATAAATAAGGAGAGATCAGATTATATTGGCGTCATTGAATAATTTTTTCAGATAATTATATTTTAAAATTAATTGTTGGTATGAAAATTATTATCACATAAATTTATCTATAAAATTTTACTTTGTCCTAAAATTATTTAATACACCATCTACATGTCAATATTAAAGTCATACATATTTTTAAAATATATAAAAAGTGATTCGATTATCAAGTTATTAATAATAAAATATTGTGAAATTTAACAAAAAAAATCACAATAATTAATAGTTATAAACCAACGCTTATAAAAGTGCTATGTTGCAGTACAGATTCCTGCTATTCAGTTATAAATTAAGCAAAGCGAATTATATAACTACCCTTATCTAAATCTCAATCACTTAACTTTGGAGGCCTAACATTCTCTGCATAAAGCTTGCATTATAAGGCCTGAAAAGAATATTTATCAGTATTACACGATAATCTTAAACAACTCAAAAAAGTAAGAATCATATTTTACCTGAGAATCGATTTTATATATATGTGACCTTAAAACAAATTAAATGTACCTAACTATACTACTCATGAACATGAACAAAACGGGTTTATTTCAGTTAAGTTGCTGACACTCCTTTTCCTGGTATGTTTGATTGTTTATCATGGTTGCTTGTTGAACTTGAATTTTATCGTCTACCATGTTAGATTGTTTGCAATTAATTAAAAATGGGTGGAATGGTTGCTGGGGAGAGAAGAAAGGAAGAAAAATACGAAAATGACGGCGGGACGATTTGGGAGGATCGAAAGAGTACAATAAAGTCGTATGAAATTTTGAAATTTTTTAAAATCAGAATTTGATCAGGACCATTTATTAAATCTAATGATTGTTATAAGCTGTTTTCATTTCTCATAATAGTAATGTGTTCTCACTTGATATGTCCCCTATATATATATAAAGTAATTTTTATAAATTAATTTAATTATTATTCTCTTTTATTATTTATTTTAATTTTTTCATTATTTGTTTCAATTTTAATAAAATATTTTATCACTAAAAAATTATAAAAGTTTAAATATATATATGAAATCTAAAATTATAATTACCTAATATTATACTTTTTACTAGAAAACAAAAAAATATTTATATAATAAAACTTATGTAAATATATTTTTTTATATCATGTTACATTAATCATATACTTACCAAACACTTCCAATTTAACAAATTAGCTTATCAACTAATTTATTTATATCTTCTTCTAACTGATTTCCAGTACACAATTTTATCCAACAATATATATATATATATATAAAATAGAATTTTCTTTTAAAAAATAAAAGTTAGTGTGAGTTATCCATGAGAACATTAACAGACACTTTGAGTAGGCACATCCACAATAATATAGTGTGCCTTTTTAACTAGAAGAATTAATATTAATATTTTATATTTGGTATTAAAATTTTAGGATTTTATATATATAGTCAACATATTTTCGTTCCTATTCTTTTAAATAAAATTATATGAAAGTTATTTGTTTGACTTGTACATTACCGACACTTCAAATTTTTTTTTAGTACAAGGTACTCAAACCCGACACTTGAATTTAAAAGGGTTCTTAAGTATAATTAAGAGGGAATGTTTTATAAATAAAATGATTCGTGAAATTTCAATTAATTGTTTAAATTTTTAAGTTGATCATTCATAATATATGCATGAAATTTGAACATTCCTCAATTTATAAAATTCACAAAAAGACAATTTTATAATATATAAAAAATCTACTCTTAACCATTATTAAAAAAAAATACAATTTTTCTTAAAGTCCATTGAATCATAAAAAAATGTATCTTCATTAATTATGTAAACCATTCTTTAGATATATATATTTTTTCATATGTTGCATAATTAATTTAGATGTATAATGAAGTACGTTCATATTATAATATAATTTTAAATTATTAAGTTTCATAATAGAGAGAATAAATTCTTTAACATATATTTACAATTTTTCATGATTTCCTTATTTTAAAATTTTATATTTATGTCCGTTCTTCAATGATATTGAATATGTAAAAGTCTATTAAATTTAATAAATACTTATATAAAAATAAAAATAATGAATTTCACATTGAAAACTCATATAAATTAAATTTTAACGTGAAAAATAATTTTTCAATACGTGCGAAAGTAGATAGAGATATCGTGATCACATCCAAATTCACAGTGCCCAATATTAACAAAATTGTGTTTGTTAAATAATAATTTTTTTAATTAAGAAAATAATCATTTTTCATTACTCTTGTTACAAGGGTCTGTGTGTCCCATGGCGTCTCTCTGGAGAAGTCCGAGCCTTACTGTTTTTCCAAGAATTAAATTAAATTAGCATTTAGACCTATTTTTAACCTAATTAACGAAAGGCATAAAAAGAACCGTAGCTGAATTAATGGTTAAAAATTATGATCAGATCAGATTGATACGCAAACTTTTCTGTATGTTTGTCATTATCGATAGGAAGGAGAAACAGCTAATAATTTGTGGCACCGTCTACACCGATCAAGTTATATATAAATGCCACTGAACTTTTGTGAATATAAATCTTTCGCCGTTGTATTTTTGCAATTAATTATAGCTATAGGAATCTTAGGGCCACTGTGATTTTTTTATTTATTATTTTCAATTTTAATTATAAAAATTAATTTCCTCTTATTTTAATTTTTTTTTCAAAATTTTGTTGTTAATGTCATAAGTTATTTCTTAATTTTAAAAACAGTAAATAGAATAAGATAAAGTGTTTTATAATTATAACTGAAAATGAAAATAGAATCGATCCATTAATCAATCTTATATAGATATTATATATATAAGAGTTACATTTTAAAAATTGAAAATAAAAAAGTCATTAAAAACTGATTTGATTGCTCACATGCAAGAGGTTAACTTTGACAATATAATATAAATGGATGGTTGAAATTAAGATTATATTTAACTTAAACAACATTGATCATGATTGATTAATTAATGGACGGATGATAAAGTGGGAGGTCAGACTCTGGCTTTTTTTGTGTTGCGCCGTCGTAAAGATTCCTAACCGGCCGGGGTTATTTCTCATATATTGTGCACTTTAGATGGGGAACAAAATTAAATGGTATATATTAATACTGATTAAAGACAAAATATATCAAATACAATGTTTTTTTGGTGAAATAACAAATACAATGTTTGGACACACTTTTTTTAAATACTGATATTTTATCAGTGAAAAATACATGTAGTATATTATTGTATTTAAAATATATTTCATTTTTAAAAATAAATAGATGTATTAAAATATGAAATACTTCTTCTAAACTTGAATATAAACAACAGAAAAATCATATATGATGGTCTAAAATATAATGAAGTCTCCATTAATTTAATCTTATTAATGAGATCATCAAAATATCATTTTTTTAATTCTGATTTTTTTTAATGACTCTATTTAATGAAACATATATCACACAGAACGTATTTCACTTAAAACAAGTTTCCATAAAATTAGAGTCTTTCATATATAAAGGGAAATTTAAAGAATGCAGTTTATATATTTTTTAGATGACATTAAAAAATTAAATGAGATTAACTAATATTTTTAATTAACGTGAATTGGTGTTTTTAGTAGTATGTGTTAGATTTATAAAATGGATAATTTAAATTTGATATGTACATATTATAGTATAATTGATTTGTATTAAAAATTTAATACTCCCTCCGTTTCTTTTTAATAGTCGTTTTAGAATATAAAATTTGTTTTTAAATAAGTGTCGTTTTCACATACCAAGACAACAATAAATGCTAATTTTCCAACTTTACCACTTCCAAATTTATTAAATTATGGAGTATTTATTACATATGACTAGAAATGGTGGAGAACTTTAAATGCTTTAATGAGAGAGATAAATGGTATATTTGTAAATAATGGAGCTAAAAAGACACACTTATTACATTCCTTAATCTATGTACAAAAACCTTAAACGACTGATTAAAAGAAACGGAGGGAGTATATCGGTTTATATCAAAAGACAATAATTTTAAATTGAATGATTAATTTATTAAAATTAATTATTTCAACCATATTATTTAACCAATAATATTTTATATAATATTAAATTTATACATATTATATAATTTAAATTCTGGGATAATGATAAATTGTCATATTATTAAAATTTTTAAAATTATTTATTAGTTTAGTTGACATAACTTATATAAATAAGGATGACAATTGGACCCAGACCCAGTAGATACCCGCAAAAATTACCCACAAAGGGTAGTGTAATTCCCCATCAAATGGGTATGCGTCCAGATATGGGTAATTACCCGCACTTTTTAATGGGTATGGGTGCGGGTACTATGATACCATACCCTACCCATACCCGCACTTATATAATATATCTAATTAATTAACGTAATTTATATACATATGATTAATTATACATATATATTTATATTATTAATTAATATTTTTTCCCAAAAAATATTAATATATATTACTAATTTAATATATTAATATTTATTATAGTCACAAAAGACATTAATATATATTATTAATTTAATTAATTTAAATGTTATAATTTTGTCCTAAACAATAAAATAGCAAAACATGAACTAATTTTTATTTCTCCTCCCATTGTTTTAATCTTTCATCAACTTCTCATACCATAGTTGTTTTATAGGTTAAACCTGGATGGTCTATGAATTATTTTTCATTTATTTTTTAATTAATTTTTATTTTCTAATCAATTTATTATTTGTAATTAACAAAAATGCGGATAATGGGTACAGGTACGTGTACTTGAGTACCTTACGTGTAAGGGTATTAGTATTAGAATCACTACCCACACGGGTATTATGAGTCAGGATATGAAATTTTTTTAAAACGCGGCCCTACCCATTGCCCTCACTATATATAAACAAGTCTATAAAGAGTTTCTCAAATATAAATGCAAACAAATTAAAATGTATATTTTAAGTGAGACGTGTTGGTAATTATTAGCTACTACTACTAAAATAAAGGGAAGGAGTGGACAAACGAATGACAGGCCGAAAATTAAGGAAGGAGTGGAGAAAAACTTAAAAATATATAGCGAAAGATTAATTATTGCGTTACGTTAACCTTTTAACTAGTGTTTTTGGAGTTTGTTGATGGTATCTGCAAATTCAAGTGTTTTTGGAGTTTATTGGTGGTATCTGCAAATCTGAAGACAGAAAAGATAGTTTTAAGCTCTGGATCTGTTCCTCTCTCTTTGACCTATATAAAATTCCATATTAATTAACTCTGTAGAAGGACTCCAAATAACCGGGAGTAGAATAGATTGATAAGAAATATTAGTCTAATTACAATTATATATAGTTGTCATTTTGTTAATAAAAAAAAGAGTTTAATATGTACCACATTCACGTATTGGGATGGCTACATTGCAGTATATAAGCCACACATTAACCTGCTGACAAAATTAAAAAGCACTCCATTCCCTATATATTAATATATATTAAAAATCAAATGACAATCATATCTGAGTGTGTCATCCTTTGGGCACTCAACAAATTTTTTGAGACAAATATATATATTTGACAGATACACACGATCGAGCAATAATTTAAGTATATCTATCAACATTCAAAGTAGTCATTAATTGTTGTGACTCGCTCAGTCCTTAGCTTGTATTTGAAGCACCTTGTTGTTGCCGGTGCGCCCGAAACCGCCTGCAACAAAATACATTCTTATGAAAATAAATAAGATATTTGATTCAGAAAATTGGGAAGATGAACTATAAAAAAGGGAAATTTAGAAATCAACCAAACTTGATCATATTAAAAAAAAAATACTCAATGAAATGTAAAATCGTCAGTTACTCAATGAAGTGCACAAAACAATATCCAACTAACAGCAGTAACTGAACACAATCACCCTAATAGAAATCTAACTAACTTCTAATTCATCTCTGCATATTGTTAAAAAGTAAAAGACGAAAGAGGGGAAAAAGAGAAAAGAAGTACACACCGTTGTGTGAAACTAATTGACTTGAGCTAGCATTGTGCAAACTAATAATAATATGGTCGTTACTGCGGACCGGTGGAGTTGAATTAGAAGAACCTTCACAGATCGTGGTGCATATATCTCTTTCCTGGAAATGCAAGGAATTAATATATCATGTCAAATAAATCATTCGAAATTTATAGCATTAATTCCCTCTGCCATATATATTTGACATTGACCTTGGATTTCAATTGTTTGCTAATCTCCTCCAGCTTTTGCACCTGCCAATATGTAGATAATGAGAATTAATGTTTCTAAAGATAGAATTTCTGCAATATGTGTATATAAAATTTTGGCAGGATGTATGGATTGGGAGCAAAAGTATTTTAAAAGGCTTTATCTTGTTTCTAAAGATAAAATTTCTGGCGTGTTGCTAATTAAATTGGATGTGTAAATTAATTAAGTTTGGAGGTGGCAATTTAAATGCCAAACAAATCTTTTCTCTTAGGAAGAAGATATGGGTTAAGGCAGTCAATTCCTCAGCTACAGGGGTAATTCTCTTCAGATTCTTCCTTCTTTAGGAGTTTTTGGAAGTGCTATGCTTCTCCAAAAGGTCATAACATTTTGTGGTAAGTTATTCTTGATCAACTGTTTACAAAAATTAATTAATCTTTGTAAGAGGAATGTGATTACTAAGCTCCCGATCGAATGATTTTAGGGTGGATACAGTCTTTTTCTCTCCTCTGGTTTTCCTGGCCTTCCTAAAAAAGACACTTAATTTTTAGGAAGCATGCATGCAATGCAACCTTTTTGGGACAATTAATTAAGAAATTAAATTAAAGTGCATTGAGCTAATTAATTAAGTTCACATGCACATGGAGCAAAGCAATAACAACAGTATTAATTAATTGCACATGTATATATAATATACCTCTTCGCGTAATTCGTCAACTCGTGCCATCAACTTTTGAGCCTGCAATTAATTAAAAAGCATTTTATTCCAGTAAGTGTTTCATCATCATCTACTGTTTCAGTCTACAGATCACTCAAAATATAAACGTTAAGTGTGAATTAATTAGTACTTGGTGCTTTCGAGCTTGCGTAAGCGTTCTGTCCAGTTGTTTCTCCAGACTCTGCAATTCTTTCAGGCTAAGCGGCTCAAGTTCTTCTCCCAAAAAATTCCTTAATTAATTCAACCACAAAGACATAAGTTAATTTGTGTCCACTAATTTTAACTTAATTAACAACTTTCTTTTTTTTTTTTCTGTCTCCGATCCGCTTATCAAAATCAATCTATGTACCTTTGTGCCCGCTCAAGAGATTCATGCTTCACTCTCAATATCAAAAGCTCCTGGTATAACCTCTGCAATGCATGACAGTGTTAAAATTAGCACTAATAACATGTTAATTAAAATGAGTAATTCAATTCAAATGAACATATATATGTGTGTTGACAAAAATATCCTTATAATATAATATACTTAAATACCCATATTAATAATTACACATTTATATTAAAATTACTTTAATTTTCATGTAAATTTTTTCAAATATAAATCAATTTACTCCCTTTTGATGGAAAGTAGCGGATATGCAAACTTGTTTATCAATGGCTATTTTCTTGAGTAACCGGGAAGCTTAATGCGCTTTTTTTATTTTTATTTTTATTTTTATTTCTTTCCTCTTTCATTTTTTCTCAAGATCAAGAGAATAAAAAACCTGTGATTGATGTTCCGCCAAGTCGTCAGTCTGAGACATATTGTTGAAGCAACATTGACGATACTTCTCAATGATTTTGTTAATGCTGGTCGATCAGAATGTATACTAGCTAGTATCAGTTACAATAGTTCATGATGCAATATGAAAAGTGGAATATAATAATAGTAACATAGCAAGACTATATAAAATGAAATTGTAGGAAATGTTCAGATTAGTGCCTTTTAAGCATAACAAAATTCGGTTTACTTTTCCTATTGTGGTCACGAAAGAAAATGGATATTTGAAATTGAAAGTTAGGATCCTCGATCTCCAACTTGGCACAGAAACATTATACATGGTCTCGTCACGTCACCGGGCATTTGTAAAAGCTAAAAACGCTCGACATCATTTGATAACGACCCGCAACGTATATAGGGTCAGTTTTCAATATAGTAATTCTAATTAACCTATATATATATATTTTGATTGAAGGCTTTTATCATAAAAAATATGACCATTTCAAGATATCCAAATAAACAAGCATTGCTTAATTAAAAGAGATCCCCCATCATCGTTGTATAATTATGAGAGGAAGGTAGACTAAGGTTAGAATACATTATTTTTTTTTTTTTTTTTTAATGGTACAAGAAATGAGGGGGGAAATGAAGAAGTGGATCGGAAAACCCTAGCTAAGATCTACATCTATATTATACGCCCGATTAAAAGAAGATCGAAAATTACAATTAACTTACTAGAACCCTTCACGGATATTAGGAGCCAATTAAGAAGCAGCATTTGAAAAAGAAATTAAATTAAAAAAGTAGAAAAGTAAAAAAGAGTTGAAGTTTAAACGACATAAAATAAAGTAAAGAAGATGAGTGAGATAGAAGTACTCGGTGGTGCTGTACTGAAAAAGCTTGCCACGGGTAGAGAAGATGATAAGGGCGATTTCAGCATCGCAAAGCACAGATAGCTCAAAGGCTTTCTTCAACAAACCACTCCTCCGCTTTGAGAACGTTACTTGCCGATTCGTCTTGTTCTCTATTCTCTCCAGAACCACCTTCCCTCTTCCCATCTTCTCGATCTTTGGCTTCAACAACAACTTAATTCAACAAAGAAAGAAATTATAAATCAAGAGTACACATCACACGTGTGGGTAAGCGTAAGAGACAGCACACACACACACACATTAATGGCAAGATATATATATAGAGTCCATTCCATATGCTCCCTATATATCGCTATCTTCAAATTGACCCACTGCCCCCCTTCATAAGGAATCGTCGTACGTAAAACAAATTAAGCTTCTTCTGTAATTTACTAGTAAATACAGCTTTGGAATTAATTGAACATGAAAAAATAAAAACAGAGATCGAGAATGACATAATAATAATAATAATATATAAAATTGATCCGCATGAGATCAAAATGCATGAGTTAAGTTTGAATTCAAGTTTTCTTATTTATAATTCTCACCGATTTCGAAACTATACACACCCTCGCCTTAAACAACTATCTCCTTCGCAGTTCGCAGTCCTGAATTCTTTTATATATACGCTAAAGCAGCCAAGGGGAAAGAAAAAGAAAATAAAAAAAAAAAAGCCTAGCTTACATATGCATGCGACAAAATGATAAAAATGGATTTCACCCTTTTCACAATGATGACATGTCTTTATTAAATTAACGAGTTTACTTGCACATTAAGTACTTTTAACCATAATTTATATGACTATGATTACTAATTTTTTATTTTATTTTTATCTATACTTTTTTATTTTTATCAATATTAATCTCCAATATATATATAATTTTTCACTATCATTTTATAACTCTTATTCATAAATTTATACTTTTAATATTAATCTTGTAAATTTAGTGTGAAAATTTATAGTTTTATAAATAAAAGATATATATTCAAGAAAAAAACTATAAATCTATTAAATTAATATTGTACTCCTTTTTGTTAAAATACCAATAAAATGAATCATAATTATACTATTATATTAACATTAATAATATACACGCCCTTGTTTAAATCATAAGAACTTGGTATCAAGTATATTAATTGACCTTAATTATACCCTTTTAAATTTATGGACTTCATGAAGTCATTTATATGGATAATTTAGGTGTGAAGAAAATACCAACAGAAAATATTTCATAAATTTATATATCATTTAATTTGGATGAAAAGAAGAATAGAAAAAAAAAATTTTTTACCGTATTTTTTTTCGCTCAAATTTTGAAACACAAACAAGATAGAAAGAGGGGGACAGTAGTGGTGGTTGTTGCGAGGGCAATGTCAAGTAGTAATTATCATCCCAATGAAGATAATTTTAGGAAGTGAATGAATGAAATGACCCCAAAAATTAACGTGTCGACTATCGTTCATACTTCATAGAATATAGAATGTCTAATTAACATGAAGCTTTGTTTTCAATCATCACAGTGATTGAAATGTTGAGGGTGTGATTCCCATTAATCCGTTCTACGTTGTGGATCCCATTTGACAGACATGGAGTCAACTCAATCAACTCAAGCTGTCAACTTTCTCCTTTATATTGGACGTAGGAGCTGGTGAGGTTATTATACCCTAGGTCCCCTCCTAGTTAATTCGCCACGTTACAGAACCCCATTGGCTCTTTTTAGTTCGTAACCTAGTTTCCCATTCGTTGTGTCGCATGAAAAACGACGTGGATCCATTGAGGTGTCGACACGCTCCACTGTCACAGCCCTTAGGTGTTGCAGACAAGAAACTATTCATGTAGACGATGTGAATCTAGCCACGTTTCATCGCTAGCTACAGCCGAAGGAGAAGTTATTTATTGCGCATTCGGATAACAATAATACAAATTAAATATAATAGCTAGGTCTAGGTGACACCGCATAATTATATGTACACATTGTTTAATATGAAAAATATAATCAAATTTAAGTATATACAATTACAATCCTTGGCGTGTGTATATATTTTTGTCTTGATAAAAATTAGGAGGAGGAAAGTTGCATGGAGAGAAAATGAGAGAAATATATCATTTTTCTTATTTTGTTGTGGAAAGAAAATATAAAGGAAAAAAAGTACTTGAGACTTGTCGCTTTATTTGGCATGTGAAAGAAAATGAAAAATAATAAAATATAAAAACAGAAAAATGTAGAAAATGTTGTAATTTTATATTTTTACAGTGGTCTGAATTAATAGAAAAAAATAAAATAATTTCTCTCCTTTTCATTTGTTTGTGTAATTGTGTAGAAGATAGGCTCAATTTTGAGAGCCCATCATCTCTCATAAAGTAGAAGTTTCCTCAAGAGCCTACACAGGATTGGGATTCTATTTGGTTGTTTTTATTTTGACTTTATAATTTCAGGTTTTGATATGTTGAATTTTATTTTGGTGATGTAAATGCCAGATAAACAATTATATCTTGGACTCTATTAATTGTTGATGATTTTTTTTGGTCAATATTGGCGGTACGATACTCGTAAATGGAGAGACCATACATATACATACTTTTCTGCCCTCGGCCCATTCATCATGTTCATTAGCCCATTTCGAGAAGCCCATAACCCTTCCCAAATCTCTTTGTCCAAGCCATTTTCTATTTCATTTCATTAATTAACGGTGACTTCGCTTCACCTTCTTTCTCCCACCGGCGTTCACCGCCACTTCACAGATCGACGGCACGGCGTCGATTTCTATCACTGTCAGTCGAAACTTTCGTTCGTCATCTCCGCACTGAAGTGTAAGCTTGAGGTGCTGGATCCGTAGAAGAATAGAGTGCTATCGAGTCTTCACCATGAGGAGGTTGGATTTAGATACTGATTAGAGGTTGATTTTGATTTTGATTTCGATTTTTTTTTTTTTTAAATGTCGACATTGTTGCTGGTTGCAGAGCTGGGCTTCACAGGCAGCACGGGAGGCATGGCGCAGCGTCAGGGTTCAAGGGGATGATTGTGAAGTTGTCAATTGCTGCTCTGGTGCTCTTGATCTGCACGCTCTCATTGTTCTTCTCGTCATCAGGAACCTCAAACGTTCAATCCAACTATCGCTCCGAGGTTCGTTCAAAATTGTTCAGTCCAGATTCTTTACTCGCTGAAAATGATGTCAGCGAATCATAGAAACTTTGGTTCAGAATCTTTGGGCACTTTTGTGAGATGAAACCTGCGCTTATTCCATGCAATTCAGCGATTGTTTATTCAATTTTCTTTTGTGGTTAAACAGATCCGTTTAGAAGAACTTTGGAGCAATGCTGATTCCGGTGGTTGGCGACCATCTTCCGCCCCGCGCACTAATTGGCCCCGTATCTATCCGTTCTTGTAGTTACAGACTGTTTCTGATGCACGAATTTTCATTTGGATATAGATGATCTAGAAATTTCTGATGCCGTGTTTGGTTTTTTTCTCAGCTCCTCCGAGCAAGAGCAACGGCTATTTGCGTGTTCGATGTAATGGTGGGCTAAATCAGCAGCGCAGTGCAGTTAATACCTTTTTCCTCTGACTCTAAACTGTGGGTTTATATTTTTTCTGTGTCTTGGTTTAGTGCATTCACTCAAACTGCAAAATATTTGCCGTGTGTGTGCTTATGAAGCTAGGTGAATCTAGTGCTGATGTTAGGCTGGGGCTCCATATATGTATGGTGGTGCTTTTCCGTGTGTATTGATATATTTATATTTAAATGTTGTAGATCTCTAATGCTGTTCTTGCTGCACGAATCATGAATGCTACACTAGTGCTGCCTGAGTTGGATGCAAACTCCTTTTGGCATGATGACAGGTAACTGTCTTAATTTTAATTCTTAACTGACTTCTGAATTGCTGAATCCCATCATCAAATTATGGATTAGGATTTTTTAATGGGAAAAAGATAAAGAAGCTAGTTCTTTTATCGTGAACATGTGTGCTGAAATGCTGATCATTCAATTTGAATGTGGTTATCAATTAATAATATACTTGACAAAATTGTTATTCCTATTAGGCATCTGTTAACATAAAAAAATTAACTCTTTTTGTGATGTGAATGCACTAACTTGTTCTTTTAAATTTGCATTTAGTTTTCCAAAAAAAATGTGTTTTAGTAAGCATAAAAGTATTTAATTCTTTTTTACCTGTCTCCTTAGGGCATCCATTAACTAGACACTTATTGTTATAATTGTTTTTATTTTACTAGGAGGCAGAGAATAGATAGTATATTGATTTTCCACAATAAATTTTAAAGATAGTTTCTGGTTAAGTTCTTATATGTCTGATAGCAAGTAATTGCTGCAGCCTTTTCTTAGAACAGTATGTGAGGGTAACTATTAGTGGGAATAATTGCCATTTGCTGAAGGAATTTCCTTTTCCCTCATCTCATTAGAAGTTAAGAACTGCTTGATTGCATTTTTCTTATAAACGAATTGATATGGCTGCCTTTGGTTTTCTACCTTTTCATGCTCTTAATTGTTTGTGTTTTGGACCTTTTGGTAGTTATAATTATTTTCTGATTAAAGAGAAGAGGAACCCAAAATGCATGTTAAAGAGGAAATGGGTAACACTAGCATATATAAAATTCCTTAAAACTAGTAGAAGTTGTAAGTGGTGGGCCTTTGTAGCTAACTTGCATTGACAATTTTTTCCTCTCTTTTGGTTTTACAACTAGAACAACCAAAGCCTTTCCCCACCAGGAGGGGTTAGTTACATGAATTAAACGGCACCATAATGTCTTTATCATGAATCATGTCTAATGAAAGATCACTGAAATCCAACTTTTTCTTAATGGTTTAACTTATAGTTTTCTTTGGTCTATCTCTACCACTACCTATTAGACTATCCTCCATTTGGTCGACTATCATTAGTCAAAATAAACTTTTTCACTTTTTAGAAAATTAAGATACCAATTGGGAATCCCTTTTCTGTTATTGTATATATTCTTGTTTAATTTATTTTTAACTGACCCCTATACATTAAAAGAGAGTCTTCACTTTTGAATGTGAGGTACTCACTCACTAATCTTGCTCCCACATTTAACTACGTGCTTTTTAAAACCTTACATGTGGATTTTATTTTTAAAAACCTATGGATGGCAGTCCAATAACGGATCTAAAATAGATTTTGATACCTTCTTAGATTTTGGACCAGACCTAACTCAACCCCCAAAACTAGCTTGTTGGTGAGGATTGCCCAAGTTTTATATATATTATTTTGGCTTTATCTCTAGTCAATGCGAGACTCTTAACAAAATTAAATCTGTAATTCAAACTAATTATCCCTTAATATCTACATGTTGAGTTCTGATTATTCATTTTAAATTATATCAAAAGATATGATAATTTGAAATTATCATATCCTATAATTTATTTTCATATTTTTCTTTTACAATTTGAAAATTTTAACTTTTGCATTTTATACATAATTCCTTTATAATTTTTTAAATATTATTTTAAAATTTTAAAAATACCATACAGTGCATGAGATACTTGCTAGTTTATGGTGAACCAGACAAATCTACAATAGATCCTAATATTTTCTTTCTTTTTCTTTTTTACACACAGTGGTTTCCATGGTATCTATGATGTTGAGCACTTCATCAAGACACTGAGGTATGATGTAAAAATTGTTGAAAGCATTCCAGAAAATGAAAAAAGTGGCAAAAAGAAGAAAATAAAGGCATTTCAGGTAGATTATAATAATTTGTAATTGATGAGTAGCTTGAAATTAATGCAAATTTGTTTTCCTGGATAATATGTTCAAGTGCTATTTTGATGCAGCTTCGGCCCCCTAGAGATGCACCTATAAGCTGGTATACTACTGAGGCTCTCAAGAAAATGAAGGAACATGGTGCTATCTATCTCACTCCTTTCTCCCATCGCCTTGCTGAAGAAATTGACAATCCTGAGTACCAAAGGTTGAGGTGTAGAGTTAACTATCATGCTTTAAGATTCAAGCCACATATTATGAAGCTAAGTCAATCTATAGTTGATAAGCTACGTGCACAAGGACCCTACATGTCCATACACCTTCGGTTTGAGATGGATATGTTGGCATTTGCTGGGTAAGTTATCTGGTTTGCATCTTGTTTGCATGTGTCTTCACATCAATTGAGCTTATAGACATTGCATAGTTGGTATTTTATGTCTCACAGTACACTACCAAGGTTTAAATTTCTTTTGATTTGAAATAATGGAATTTATGCCAACTTTTGTCAGAAAGTGTAGATCAAAACTTCGTGCTTTACCTGTTTTGTTTCCTTTTTATTGTTTGTAAATGTCTCTAATAGCTATTCCAGAGTTTTTCTATCTATTTCCATTAATGTTGGATCCCAGGTGAAAATGGCATATTTATTATTAGACAAATTATAGCTCTTATATGTATAGGATTTAATGGGTATGCACTGTCAATGTAAAAAAAATTTACATTGTCATCCAATAATGTGTTATCACATCATCTATTGAATTTAATAACACATGAGGTGTTATATTTATTAAATGATGTGGCAATACATCATTAGATGATAGTGTAAAACTTTTTTATATTGACAGTGCATACCTATTAAACTAGAGAGATTTGACTTGTTGTCATGCAGTTTTCTATAAGGATACATTTAGTTCTGAACTAATGAGCTATAGCAATCTTAATGGTATAGTCCAGCAATATTCCAGCACCATAACTTTAGATATATACTTGCAGCCTCATAAATTGTGATTTCTGAAATACATGGTGTTGACCTGCATAGTTTCTGCTTCTTTATTTGTTTGCTTTTTTTCTTAAGATCCCAGTTCCAGCTGTGTGGGATATAACTACATTTTTTTTTGGGGGGGGGGGGGGGTGTGGCTAATTTGAAGGACTTATTCTGTAAGGAAGAGATGAAAGGGTTGTCAGGAGGGGTTTGAAGCAAGTAAGGTTTTATAAGAAGTGATGAAATGAGAGAACTTCTGTCTTCAGGTTGAGTTGAGAGTTTGTCAAATTGAGATCTTACCAAGAATTGGAGAAAGTGTATCTGTCAATTGATGACGAAAAGATTGTTCCCTTAGGACTATTGTCCATCAATTAGAGACATAATGGATCACCCTTTTTTCTCAACTTATTCTTGCTTTAAATGTTTTTCTGGAATCTTGTGGTAAGGAAGAGGCTTTAACCCACATCTTTTTTTTTTTTTTTTCATACCGGTGAATTTTTACACAATTGAAATGGAGCACCAGCATATAGAAGTTTAGACATTTGTTGCCATGCTTCTTCCCTTAAACTGCTTTTGAACATCTGATTAATGGTGTCTGGGTGCTGACTGCTTACAATTCTAAAATCACCAGATGTTTTTTTTTTGTTATAAAGTATATATCATAGATTGAAGGGACACCTTTTGCATTTTGGTGTTTTCTTGTGTCTCTACAGGATCACAAGTTCGAAGTATTCCATTTATTATTGTTATCATCATCACTATCATTATCATTATTACTATTTAGTGTGTGTTCTCCATACTTTTCAAAACAATATCCGAAAATTTCTTCTTAACTTCATCTGGCACATTTAAACAGGGCTAAGCATCTTTTCCAATACCAACTAAGTGATGCTTTAAATGAGAAACACTCCCACAGAGTACTTTCTGACAATATTTGAAGTTTGGACTTTACTGTTCTAAGGTTTCAATAACTTCAATGTTATCATTGCCCATCACTCCTATTTCCACCAGCATTTTTTTTTTTAATATCAGCTGATCCACCACTTCCCATAGCAGATAATACAATCAGAGTGAAAATCAGAAATAGCAGGAGTTCGAAACAGAGGGCTTAAGTTGCCTTAGCAGAGACCAAAGCTTGAGCAGAAGTCAGAACCAAAGAATTAGAACTGAGGTTTGCACACTTCAATGGCTAGAGACCAAAGATAGCAAAGCTTGGAGAAGAATTAGGGTAAAATATTGAGCAAGAAAAAAAATAATGCATAAAACCTAAATCAAGTTTTGCAAAAGGGTTGGCTTGATTCATCATCCCGAAGCCAATACCCATCACCCCATTTCAACTTACAGACTGGCCAGTTATAAAATACTGCTCTGATTGGAACGTTTTCTTGGTTTTGGCATACACATGGCTTGTGTTTTCAACAAACTTTAGCTGCATGGTTTTATGTCTGTTCCAGTTGAAGATGTCATGTGTGGTTCATTCATGTGTCAGCAAGAAACTAAATGCTCTTCTGGTGATCACGTTTCCTGTGTTGCATAATTAATTATTTTTGTAGTTCATTAAATTCTTAGATATGAACCAGTGATATCTTACTGTTATATTTTGAGTGTTTGACAGTTTCTGTATTAGCATGCTACAAGTGCTGATCCAAGAGTAGAATCTGTTTTATTGGTAGATAAATGGAATGCTTCTTTTGGTAAATTACTCATGTTGAATATGAATGTGATTGTAGATGCTTTGATATATTTACGCCTGAGGAGCAAAAGATTCTGAAGAAGTATCGACAAGAAAATTTTGCACCAAAAAGACTTGTCTATAATGAAAGAAGGGCCATTGGAAAATGCCCATTGACTCCTGAGGAGGTAAAAATTAGTTTCACTCTGATTGTCTTTTATTTGTTTCTCATTGTCCGGCAAATGGCCTAATGCCCTAACCTTTTCATGCATACTGGTGATTACAAATTTTAAATTTGTTGAAAATGATGATACCGATGATTTAATTGAAAGTACATTGATGTGTTTCTCATTGCAGGTTGGTCTTATTTTGCGAGCGTTGGGTTTTGACAATTCTACCAGGATATATCTAGCAGCTGGTGAATTGTTTGGTGGGGAGCGATTTATGAAGCCATTTCGAAGTTTATTCCCTCGACTTGAGAATCATTCTTCTATAGAACACTCTGAAGAGCTTGTTGAGAACACTAGGGGATTGGCAGGTTCTGCTGTGGATTACATGGTCTGCCTCCTTTCTGACATTTTCATGCCAACATATGATGGCCCAAGCAACTTTGCAAACAACCTCCTTGGACATCGCCTTTATTATGGCTTCCGGACTACAATTAGACCTGATAGAAAAGCTCTTGCCCCCATTTTCATTGATAGGGAGAATGGAAGAACGGTTGGTTTTGAGGAAGCTGTTAGGAAAGTCATGCTTAAAACAAACTTTGGTGAACCTCATAAGCGTGTTTCTCCTGAGTCTTTCTATACTAATTCTTGGCCGGAATGCTTCTGCCAAACATCTGCAGCGAACCCTGCAGACAAATGCCCACCAAATGATATTTTAAATATTCTGAGCGACGAACTGGAGAAAGCAGCAACGGACACAAATTCTACAATATCTTGATCAGGGATACAAGAGGCTATGGGCTAATGGTTCTTTTATTCCCCAGTAATGAACTGCTGTGGGCGAAATTGAAAAGGAATGAGCTCCTGTCACGGGATCCAGATTTTCAGGTGATATTCTCTGTCTCACATTATTTTGTCTACTGAGGGAATGATATAGTTAGATATCAGAATTCCAGACGCTGATTTGTATATTTACATTCTTTAGTTTCGTGTAGACAATAGAAGGAAGATCACACGGTTTGGATAGAGAGCCCGCTATGTGACTGGAGATATATTGTTTAGGACAAAATTAACTATATAAGTGATAGTCCTTGCGTGAGAAAGGCAGTTACCTAGGAAAAGTTGAAAAGTCTGGCAGATTTATGTTAGATATTTGGGATGCTGAAAAGTAACAGATGTGTTAAATTTATATTTTTGTTCAATTCATTTAATCTTTTTCAGGCGGGGATAAAATGACATTGTTGTTCAATTATTTAAACAATTCTATATCTCCTCTTTGAAAACAATAACTTTGATCCGATGTCTAATGAGTGATGACTAATGTTAATGTTATGGAACATTAACATTCAAATAAGATGTACACAATTCTATATTTGTTTGTTTTAACGTCTCTTCTCCAAACATACATTTAAGCAGGTAAAAGTAATAACTAATTTCGTCTGGTAAGTTTGGAATTGGAACTCCCAACCGTCAAACAAACGGGCCTATAGACCTTGTATGGGAAGGTGATTAACTGCGGATCTTGGTAGCTTTCCAACCCGCTTAGTTACTTGATGTGTCAAATTTAACCAATTGTTTTCGAGGTGAGTGCAGTATCAGTGTGGGTAAGACATAGCGGATGTAAAATTCAATTACTTAACCAATTATTTTACTTGTTTTGTAAATCGGAGATGGGGCATTGGAGAAATGCTTTGGTATACCAAAGATATAGCTGCGAAAAGAAATGTATCACGCTTGACACTATATTAGCAAATTTTTACTCAACCATTAATGAGGAGATGCTATATTGTGATTGAATATTACAATTTTCGTGTTAATTTGTCTTAAAACTTTCACAAACAATAGCAGCACTGGGGAATTGCAACTCTTAGGACAAAAGAAAATTCTGTACGCAACTTTGGAAATGATGACTCTGATAGTTGAATTGACACCATTATTAATAGGGTAAGAGTTGATATCTTTATTAACAATGTAAAAATTGGTGTGATTTATATTGCTCTAAATACAACCGATTAACCCTGAACAATATTGTTTCTAGTAATAGGGAATACATGTGATTAACATAAAAAAATACAACCCTCCTCTATATAAATACGGTATCATTTTGGTTCATTTACATCAATAACCCCATAAATGTATGAAACTATCCTTGTGTGACACCCTCTAATACCATTATTACCCAACATCCTCCATCCCATATCGATACCCTCCACCACCACACTACTATTTGACACCCTTTGCCACCATAGATATTGTTTGACACTCTCTATCGCCACTATTATTATCATCTGACACTCTATACCACCTTTTTTTGTGTCAACAACTCCACCATTATTGTTGTCCATCATCAAGGTATTTATATATTTAATTTCCATTAAAACTATGTTACGAACATAGATATGGACCAACGCTACTCTCAAACAATGGTCTTGATCAACGTGATTTTGATAGAAATTAAACACACTTTAAATGGAGTTAGGATGATTTAATCATATCTTAATTCTTTTGTCTTAGCCACTAAAACAACAAATTTCACAATAACTTTTAAAACTAGAAATCACAAAAAAAAAGGCATGGATTAAGAAAATAAAAATATTTTTTATTAAAACGTGAAATAGTCCATGTTACAAATGTAATAAATATGATGAATTTCAATAAAAATCCAGATACTCTTAAACAATAAGACTAAAATTATAAATGTAAAAATTAATTTTAATTTGAAGAAAAAAAAAATTCAAAACCTAAAATGATAAGCACCTGACTCTACCATAAGTTAACAAAAATGTTGCCACTTCCACTTGTGTGTGAGAGAAAGACTCACCGAAGCGAGCACTGTTTTCCCCTCCCCGAGAATCATGAAGGGATCTTAATTCTCAACCGTTCCTTTCTCCGAACGTTACTATGTTCACTACCTTCTATTTCTACCAAAAAAATCATGAAAAGTTTTAAAAGAAGCAATGCACATTCACATCACAATCACATGATAAGTGTCCCCAGTTACATGTGGCATCTGTGTGTTTCCCCACAGCTCCTATGAGAGAGAGTGTCACACCGTCATCACACAGTGTCACTCAAGAGTGTCTTCTATTCTCTATCTCTCGCGAGAAGAGAAACTGAAACAGCATTTCTCAGAAGAAAGAAGAAAAAACCCATCAATGGCTATGGCTTTCTCCTCTAGGTTTGACCACTCCATCATCTCTGCGTTCAAACCCCAAAACTCCATTCTCCCACCGTCAATCCAACCTTCCTCCTATCTCCCATGCCCTTCTTCGTTCAAACTTCAAAAGCTTCCTTTCAGAGTCCGCCATACTCCAATTATCAGAGCCACTTCATCATCCTCTTCTCCTCCCACAACCATTGCCGAACCTGAAGGCATTAAGGTTTTCTCTCTTCACCCTTTCATTTCCTTTAATGCTCTTCTCTGGTTCTAACCTTTTTCACTTTCTTTTGTTACGAAGATTAACTCGATTCCAACCAAACCCATCGAAGGACAAAAGACTGGTACCAGTGGGCTGCGAAAGAAGGTACACGATTGTTCTGTTGGTTAGTTCACATGTGTGGTTCGGTTTACTTTGATTGTTCTGTTTATAATAACTTTGTGTGGAGTTTCATGTTTGAAATGGACCAAAGTGATCATTGAAAAAGAGAGAGCTTAAGTTATGATCGATAATATATTAACACGTGAAAATGAAAGAAATAGAATAAAATTGTAATGTTGGGTGCGTGTCATTTTTTTTGTCTCAATTATATAATTAGATGCGATTTCTCTTTACAAGTCATGATTAGCTCGTTAGTAATTTGCTATTCTGTTTTGATAGTTTTTCTTTTCATTAGTTACAAACACATTCAAAAGTTATCAATGTAGGATAACAGGTATTATAATATAGGCAAGTATTGACAGGTTAACACTAGGTGAAGAAATAGAACTTTGAAAAAGTATTTTCCTTGTGATTTATGCAAGAAAATTACCTTGCAAACTTCTTTTGTAGGTGAAAGTGTTTATGGAAGAAAATTACCTTGCAAATTGGATCCAGGTTTGCAGAATTCCTTGCAATATATGATTACATGGTTTATGCTTTTTTGCATTACATGTTACTGTAAATTCTGTGCACCTGTAGGCACTGTTTAATTCGTTGCCTCCAGAGGATTACAAGAATGGTTTGTTGGTGTTAGGAGGTGATGGTCGATACTTCAATCGGGAAGCTTCTCAGGTCAACCTTTTGAATGTGTCCCTATAGCAATCGGATTTAAATCTTGTATTAAGAGGAAATTACTTTGTTTCTGATTTTTTCTACTGCTTTTGTGTGTTGCAGATTATAATCAAAATTGCTGCTGGAAATGGTGTTGGGAAAATTCTGGTTGGAAAGTAAGTATCTTTATCAGTTGATTTTTCCTATTAATTTGGCTGTAACAAACAGGAGGAATTATGTAAATCAAGAGCTACAAATGAATGGCATCAATTGGTTAAATCATCTTTGTTGGACTAGTGCATGAGCTATTGTTCAATGCAAAATTAATTCTGCATTAACATTACATTCTTTTTTGTAGAAATTGAGTATACTTTTTCTTTTATAATGCAGAGAAGGTATATTGTCAACACCAGCTGTTTCTGCTGTGATAAGGAAGAGGAAGGCAAGCCTTTTTTTCTGGCAGTATTTTTGGCATGTAGAGATGGGATAACTTTTTATGCTAACTTGCATTCATCTTCTCATTTCCTTAAACTTTAACAGGCAAATGGTGGATTTATTATGAGTGCAAGCCATAATCCTGGTGGGCCTGAATATGATTGGGGTATTAAGGTGACTTTGTCTTTTCTAATACTCATCTATCAAATGGCCATGGATCAATTATGAATTGACTAATTCTGATAGATGGTGTTCCTGGAATTACTGGTTTCTTAACTTTGATGAGGACATTGGTTGGTACCTTGAAAAGCCTTTGATTCAGAGGTTACTTGGTTTTTTTTGTCGATATCTCCATAGGGGATTTGGTTATTTTGCATCCCATATGCATAATAAATATATTGTTATCAAAACATGGGTTTTTTTTCGTAACATGTTTGTAGCCAATTTCTAAGACTTTATATTATGTGTAAATCTGTCAGTTGGTGTTTCTAATAAGTGCCTTTGCTGTTGAATCCAGTTTAATTACAGTAGTGGGCAACCTGCACCAGAATCCATCACTGACAAGATTTATGGAAACACCCAATCAGTAAGTGTCCCATTATTCAAGCATGCCGTACTATTCCAATCCTACATTCTGTTCTCTGAAATGTTTGACTTGTTCCTGTGTTGTCTTGTTGGAGGATGGAAATTTTTGCATAATCTTGACCTTACCATATGGTACCATAACTTCCTTCTCATATAGTCTTTACCATATTTTAGAATTGAGTTCTTAATGGATTTCTGCCATTTTCTTGAAATATTTCTAAATGAATAATGCTGCTTATACATATAAAATCTTACACCTTATCTTTGCTCCATTAAATTAACATAAAGCTTTTACACCCGCATATACTTTTTGTAATAAGATGGAAGTGTGGCTGTGGTGGGTCTTCCACGCCATAATCTTGTACACTGCAAGTGCAAAGTGTTTGGTAATGTAAAATTTCATGTGTTGTTGAGTGTTTTACAAAATGTGTACTTTCAGATTTACCTGAATAAGTTTCATGGTAATATCAAAAAATCATTCTATTTATTTTTGTTTGACAATCTTGCTGCACATTTTTGCAAAATCTCTGTTAATTCTTTTTTTTTTTTTAACTTTTGTTTCTTTCTCTCTCTCTTTTTTAGTCTCTAGAGGTAGCAATTAACTTGTTAGATGTAGTATGAAATCTAGAACATGATTACAGCTTGATATTGCACAACATGATTGATGAGTGACATGTTGTATATAATCTGATCTGTGGATATCTCAACATATAATATGCTCCTAATGATTAGTCACTTGAATATTCAAACGGACAATAACTTTTAATATGAAGCATTGCCATCATGGTAATTAATAAAGTGATTATTGATTTCAAAGTTTCTTTCTAAAGTTTATCTGGAACTATGGTACACTTGCCTCAGAGCTGCTCGGAATTAGGACTGGGTAGCATTGGTGGTTTATCTGGTGTGAAGTTTTACTTGATGCCAGTAATCATTTTATCTGTATGTTAAAGATGAATCTGAACAACTTATCCTCCACCTCTGTACTTTTCTTCTCTCAATAAATTCTTTTATGACGAGAAAAAAAAGGAAGAACTAAAACAACCTGTTTTATTTAGATAATTTTGAAATGATCATCAGATTAGGTTAGGTAGGACGTATAGGACTTGCAAATTTCTTTTGCATATATAGTCTTGCATAGTTGCAAAATATGATTTAGTCAATTCTTTCAAACACTTTCCCAATACATTTGTCTCGTGTTGTGTTATTTTTGTTGTCGTGTGTAATATTTATAGTAAATATTGTTTTTTTTTGGTAGAATATCTGATTGTATCTTTTTGTCTATTGTAATTATTATGATAGATCCTAGTCATAATATTGTAGTTATTAGGAGAGATTCTAGTCCTTTTTTTAAGGATATTATCATTAATTAGGATTTTTCTACAGCCCTATAAATTAGTGTTTTTAATTCATTCCAAATCATCATATAATATTCAGAAATTATTTCTCTCTTTTCAAGTCCTTTTATGCGATCCTTTAATTGGAAAGTTTATTAGAAGTCATTTGTAGGAAATATTTCCCCTTGTTATATTACTTTTTCTCCCAGGCCTTTATATATTTATTTCTTCTTTTCAAATGTTAAAATGTTGAGACTCGAGACTTTGTTTATATGCGAAATAATGGGATATCATTTTTTGAGAATGAAAATAAAACTAGTTGTGATAGTTTTATGGTTAAATATTATGGAAGTTGACATTATCAGGAATACTATCTCCTGAAGGAGTATGACCTAGTCTTTTCTTATCAGTGATAGTTTTAGAATTTAGATATTATGGTTAAATATTTTGCATTGACACAGATATCTGAGATAAAGATAGCGGACATTCCTGATGTTGACTTATCAAATGTTGGGGTTACCAAGTATGGAAGCTTCAGTGTAGAAGTAATAGACCCAGTTTCTGATTATCTGGAGCTATTGGAGGTGAAAATAGTTTGTTTGCATCATTATAATCCAATAGAGTAGTTCATATGAGCTGGATCTCAGTTTTGTGATTTTTATTTTATTTATCATTTTTTTATTGTGCAGACAGTATTTGATTTTCAGCTAATCAAAGGTCTTCTTTCACGGCCAGATTTTAGGTACACTCTTCTTTCTCGCAGAATCTTGCAAATGTTTTAACTTTATGGGGTTTCATGTTGCTTAGGATCTTGTTCCCTTTCTTAATTTCCTTCTTTGTTCTGGCCTTAGAGGGCTTAGTCACTGTAGAAGTAGCTTTTTGTATGTAGTTCACTTCTTACTACAGCCCCACTATTGTACCATGTCTCTTTACATTGACATTCACCAAAATGGTTCTCTCTCATATATCTCTACAGTTCCGATTTGAGATTCCCCATTTGACAAAGGATTAATGTTGGCGTCCCGCAAACAGTGCGGCACGCAAATGTACCGCACTGTTTGTGGTGGTACTTTTTCTCTTTTTATTCTTTTTTTTGAGCCCCCATTTTTTAAATAATTTTTATTTGTTTTGTATTTTATTATTATAATTAGTTTTAGTTATTTATCTCATTAAATGAAAATGTAGATCAAGAAATACAATAAATGATCACATAAAATTTGTGTTAATCATTCATATTAACACGAGGTTAATTACGTGTCTAGAAACGGTGAACATATTAAAAAACGAGGTTAATGGTGTTTTCGTTTGTGGTTAACAGAATATGATTTTTGGTTAATTGCAACTTCTGTTAACACGAGGTTAATAATGTGGCTAGAAACGGTGAACATATTTGTAAATGAGGTTAATGGTGTATACATTGGTGGTTAACAGAGTGAGATATTTGGTTAATTGAATTTGTGAGGTTAATTGTGTGCACAGAAACGGTGAATGCAGTAGTATATTTGGTTAATAAATTAAAAAATAAATAAAAACAATTTAAAAAAACGAGATTAATGGTGTTTCCGTTTGTGGTTAACAGAATAGGATTTTTGGTTAATTGCAACTCCTGTTAACACGAAGTTAATTATGTGGCCGGAAACGGTGAACATATTTGTAAATGAGGTTAATGGTGTATACATTGGTGGTTAACAGAGTGAGATATTTGGTTAATTGAATTTGTGAGGTTAATTATGTACACAAAAACGGTGAATACAGTAGTATATTTGGTTAACAAATTAAAAAATAAATAAATATATTTTAAAAAAAACAAAAAAATTAAAAAAAAGGACCGCACACAGTGCGGTACAATTGCACGCGCACTGTGTGCGGGATGTATACCATTGCTCTTTGACAAATTTAATTTTCTGTGCTACTTCAACACCACCCTAAAAGAATTCTTGTATGGCTACTATGAAGCACGGACCAGGTGTCCGACACACTCGTGCGACACGCGTCGGACACCGGTCTGTAGGTGTTAAAATAAAAATTATTTTTTTGTGACTTGGACATAGCTCCATCACTGCTCGGACACCTTACCGACACTATTGTATTATACTTTTGTAAAATAAAAGTAAATTGGTTAAAAAAGTAAAAACCATTTCAGTTCTAACAACTTTGTCTTGGGAAGATGAATGAACAAATCTTAAATTTTTAATATATCTAAGTGGTGTCCCGGTGTCCTATATTTTGGACATCACCCGTGTCCCGGTGTCCGTGTCGGAGTCGGTGCTTCATAGGTGGCTAGCATGAGAATTAAGAAATCTAGAGATATTGTCTTTATATTTGAACTAATTATAAGAATCTTATGCGTTTTCCCCTTGCTATGTAATTCATATTCCCATTTTTTGAGTCAACCTTATTTATAATTAAAAGAGGTTGACTTTTCTGTCCTTACAGTGCATATGGCTTCACCTGCTGTATGCCCTTCTCTGGTCTGCCAAAATATTACTGGTGCTACATTAACAGTAGCAAGGTAGTTTTTAAAATTATGCATATATAATTTATTATTTTTCTGAAGAGAGTGGGGCTATCCCAACTCAAGGGCATGGCTTATGTTTAGGATGTATGGAAATCCCATAGACTTGAAATTTATTTATTTTTAATCTTTTATTTTAGGTTCATATTTGATGCCATGCATGCAGTTACTGGTGCTTATGCTAAACCCATCTTCGTTGATAAACTTGGTGCTAGTCTGGTATGGTCCTTTCCCTTCAACTCTTTTTAAGGAATGGATACAAATTTATACGATGTTGATATTGGATGTTAAATATGCAATGTAGGATTCAATTTCAAATGGAATCCCTTTGGAAGATTTTGGACATGGTCACCCTGATCCTAACCTAACGTGAGTTTAGTGCTTTATTTATTAATATTTTGTTTACATCCATAAGAAAATTGTTTTTGATGGTAATGTTTATTGAATAGATATGCGAAGGATCTTGTCAACATTATGTATGCTGAAGATGGACCTGATTTTGGAGCTGCCAGTGATGGTATGTGAGATCAAAGCATCAGCCGGCTCTTTAGTTTAAGATTTAATCACATGTCTTTTTTGTATAATTGTAGCCCCTGAGTCGTTTCATATTTTACTGACACAGTTTCACATGTTACTGAATGTTTTTAGTACTTAGGGACATTGATGTTATAAGACTGATTGTGGATTAAAACCAGAGAAGAAAGAATTTAATCTCTTAATGTCACAAAAATTTTATTATTTTTTTAATTTAAATTTTTTGTTTGCAGATGTTCCAGCAAATATTTCTTGCCATTTGCTGTGCCTTGTTATGCTTGAAAATCAAAACTGTCATCCCCTTGCCCTTTTCTAAAGTAGTTATTCAATCATTTCATTTTGTGCCCAGTTCTTCTCTGTATCAAGATGCTTTGTGCTTTGCATCTTTACTCTGTCTTTGATCCATGCCCATATTCTGCTTCTGTCTTTGATTCATGATAGATTTTATAATTTTGTAGCAAATTCTTCTCAGTCAGTAATTGTGTCCATGTGGTGCAAGCAACATGACATAGGATGGTGGAATGCCTAGGATTTAATAGGTTTGCTTTAGGGTTTTCTCGGATGGATTTTAGGGTTTAGGGTGTTGTGAACAGTACCTGGAAATATGTAATTTAGGTTTCATCACATTTTCAGGAAAACTCATGATAGTCGGTGAGGCTTTTGAAAAAAAAAAGTATGCTTAATTCTGTCTGCCAAAGAAATCAAATCTTGTAAGGGTTGAAATCCAAATAAAGCAGAGTAGAGATTGAGGAGAAGAAATGGAAAGTTTACCTAGGCTTCACTCCTATGGTTACTTGCATCACTACCAAAGATTTGATTGCGTCACACATAATAACAATTTGCTGCATAATTCATCTAATACTAGTAGCTATTTATCATAACAGGATCTTCTGTCAGATGGCGTGATCCACCTATTAAGGTTGGTCCTCTCATGGTCAAGTTATTTTTAGGCTGTTTTAGAAGTCAAAACTACTTTGCCCTTACAGAAAGGGGATTGTCAAATTATTGAACAAGAGCATTTATATACTAGAGTATTCAATCATTTGCAGATTGTAGGATGGGGAAAGTCAGATCCTCTCTTTGTAACTATGACTCAAGTCCTCTCTACATTTGATGTTAAGCTTATATTTGATCAATTACTTAACACAGGATTGCAAAGCTAATTGTTAAAGTTAGGTTCTGTAATATTCATGATAAAAAAATCAAATGATACAAGTAACTTATTAACACCCAATAAAATAAGAAGTTGAACATAGCTATAGTTAGGTCTTATGATTTAGTGTATGTATAATACGACCAAATGAAATGAGTGCTCGACAGAAAAAAAAAATGAGCAGCTTATAGTTTGTAAGAATTTAAAGCTATAAAAGATTTTCAGTTATATTTCTTACAGAGTCTGATAATCTCTTTATAGTTCAAGTTTTGACACGGTACAACATGGAGACAATACAATCTATATCTTTAATATTGAAATCCTGCATCTGCCTTTTTAAACATATTATTGCAGAATATATACTGATATATGCTTGTGCAACAATGTTTTGTCTGCCTTTATGTGTGTGTTTAATGATTTTTATGTATTTCAATCTTTGTTCAGGTGATGGTGATAGAAATATGATTTTAGGAAGAAGTTTCTTTGTAACTCCTTCAGACTCTGTAGCAGTTATTGCAGCCAATGCAAGAGAAGCGATTCCATATTTCAAGGACAGTGTTAAGGTAGAAATTTTATGCACACATGATTATTAGGTATTCATCATTGTAAAACAGAGTGCCACTATTCTGTATCTTAATTGCAGGGTCTTGCTCGATCAATGCCAACAAGTGGTGCTCTGGATCGTGTTGCTGAAAAATTGAGCCTCCCTTTCTTTGAGGCATGCTTTATTTATTCCTTTTTTAAATTTATTTCTTCTTAAATATTCTAGATGAAGTAGGCTTCATACATTTCTAGACACAGTTCTCAAACAACAAAATATGGACCTTGGATTCAGGTCCCCACTGGTTGGAAATTTTTTGGAAATCTTATGGATGCAGGCCAGTTATCAATTTGCGGGGAAGAGAGTTTTGGAACTGGTTCTGACCACATTCGTGAGAAAGATGGCATCTGGTAAATATTCCATATGTTTTGGTGAATTTCAAATAATTTATTCAATTCTATTTTTGTAGGCTAGCTAGTAGCTACTTTGATGTATCTTGAAATGATTAGAGTTCCCAAGACATTGTTGATTGACACTTGAGAACAACAACATCTATGTATGCTCATATTATGATTAAGGAGAAAACTTAAATAAAATTGCTTAGATGCTTGTGGTGTTATTGCCCAATAAAAACATAACGTGTTATGTTTTATGCCTCGACTGGGACAAACTCAAAAAAGGAAGATGAGGTGGCTAAAAAATGATAGACGTTATTTTTATTGAGAAACACCTCAAGCTTTTATGAAACTTTATCTTAGTTTTATCCTCTTTTCAATTGTCTGTCTTATGTAAGTGGTTTTCAATTACAGGGCTGTGTTAGCTTGGCTTTCTATTATTGCACAACGCAACAAAGACAAGAAACCAGGGGAGAAATTGATCTCTGTATCTGATGTCGTGAAGGAGCACTGGGCAACTTATGGAAGAAATTTCTTTTCTAGATATGACTACGAGGTTGGTACCTTTGCTGTAATTGAAGTTTTATTTGTAACATATTCTTGGCCCTTCAGTAGTTCAGTTTTAGTTTGGAATTTCTTAATACCATGAGCTATGTTAAGTGTGATGTTTCATTTTCTTTTTTTGACAAATCTATATTCTTATATAGGAATGTGAATCTGAAGGTGCTAATAAGATGATAGCATATCTAAGAGAGTGCTTGTCTAAGAGCAAGCCTGGTGATAAGTATGGTAGGTTGCTACAAGCACTTTCTTTCAATCTTGATGATCCCCTCCTGAGTATATTTAAAGTGTGGAAAGTATTCTTCTATAGGAAATTATGTCCTCCAGTTTGCAGATGATTTTACGTACACTGATCCTGTAAGTCCTGACATTGTGCACATTTTTATTGTGTTAATTTTAATTCATGGTCAAACAATCATAATTCAAATTCTGATTCTGTTCTGATTTAAACTTGCAGGTAGATGGAAGTGTGGTATCAAAACAAGGTGTCCGTTTTGTTTTTACAGATGGCTCAAGGATTATATATCGTTTATCGGTGCGTAGCATCAAACAATTTCATCTTGGAAATTTATGTAAAATTTACTATATATAGTGATTTCTATTTTTTTTTTTAACAGGGAACGGGTTCTGCTGGTGCAACTGTTAGAGTGTACATTGAACAGTTTGAACCAGATGCCTCTAAACATGACGTTGATGCTCAAATTGCCTTAAAACCGTTAATAGGTTATTTTCATTTACCAAGACAAAATAGTAATATAACTGACTTTGCTTATTTTCTATGTGACTGATTGCTCTTATTATTGTGCAGATTTAGCATTATCCGTGTCAAAGCTCAGAGACTTCACAGGGAGGGAGAAGCCTACAGTCATCACATAATGTACAATTCCCACAATCACTTACCAAGTTGTCATGTCTCAAGATGTACTCTAAGTTGAGTGCATGCGCAGGTTGTTTCTTACGCCTATCTTTATCAGAGCTCAAATTCAGTTTTGGTTATCCACGCATTTTGGAATGATAGGCCCCTTTTGTAAAATATGGTAGTATTTTTTTTTTTTTTTTGACGGCAATGGTAGTATTTATATTTTATGTGCAAAAAATGAAAGTATTTTTATGTAACGAAATAATAACAATAATAACAGTAGTTTGCTGCTCTGCAAAAGGAGCTGATCTTTTCAAAGTTTTGTCTAATTTCTAAATTGAGAAACTGGAGTTACATCTCAACCAGAATAACAATTTGACGTATGTTTTATTAAACTTCTCTGATACAGTTGATCGTCCTCTTCGATTCCTGATTGATATCCTTAAGTGACTGTTTGATTTAAATTTCCAACCGTGCAGAATCACAGTATGGTTGATTTATCTCAAAATCACGTTTTAAACACAGATCCGGATTAATGTTATTTTCAATAGTGTTTTCCTGCATCCACATTTAAAATGTGATTTTAGGGTAAATTAAATACACACTCAATTCTACATAATTGATTTTAAATCATTTTCATCTAATGTCTTTGTAAAACATGCATTATAGATTCAATTCTACTCAACTATAAATTAAACGGACAAAGTTGACATATATAATAGATAATTTTTATTGTCAGCAATCTATTTTTCACCAAATAAATAGCAGATGAAAGGCCCCTTTTCAACAAAACAAAGGGAAATAAAAAAAAGGGGGGGCCCTCTGTGAATTGTGATGTCTATTAACGTCCATTATTTCTTGGTGATGAATTATTCACTTTGTATTCTCAGTGTCATGCGATGATGTCTCAAACTCAAGCCACTAGTAGTAGTAAGTTGTCTTTGGTGTAGGCATATCTGATTAATACGGTGACCGCATATACTGTTGTGGTTATGCTTTTGAGAGACATGAGGTGATGGCAATGTAGATGAGATTGAGTGAGAAGGGGGTACGTGTGTTGTAACTAGCAATCCTAGTGGTCACCCTTTGATTTGATGATCTGGTCAGCTTTCCATAACCTAAAAATAGCAAATATATGAGCCAATGACTGCTTTCAGACCGGCTTATGTGGGAACTGAGTGTACGCCTAAGAGATTTATATAATCAGCATGCTATAAAAAGAAAGGATTTGACTAAGCACTCCCTTCAACTAAACTAGCAATTATGTAAGAAATTCTTCCATGTACTCAGTCTACATTTACTTTTTTAAGCTCAACGGTTAAGGTTAAAAGTGTACAATAAACCGTACTTAAATATCATAATAATTATTTTAATAAAAAAATCACTTAGCATGAAACGGACATGAACCGTTGACTTCAGCAAATACATTTTTGGTATCCAAAATCATTTCTCAAAACACACTGCCAAATAATTGGGCTAAGATCAACATCGCATATTCAAGTCTTCTTGATATAAGAAAAAGAAATAACAACTTAAGAAAGTTAAAGTTTAAATAAAAGCATTTAAATGATATTATATTTAATTTAACATGTTCTTCTTGCAAGAATCTTTTGAACTTGAAACATGACTAAAAGTTTAAACTGTTTTAAGTGAAGGGTGATTTTAGGATGGATCACCAAAAAAAGTGGTCGAGTTTTACCATAAATTGTTTAAATTTAATATTAAAAAATTAATAATATATATTATAAAAATAATTTATTTTTTATAGTAATTAATTTTGGATCTATGAAGGATCCAAACTCAAAATGGTCTATCCTAAAATTATTCTTAAGTGAATGTCTATACATTTTTTTGTATCTAAATAAAATATCATTTTTATTTTCCCATTCTAAAAACCTCATAGAGAGGGTTTGGGAGAGCACATGCCTCAAAAACCTTCTTCATTGAATCTACAGTTAATTTGGATAAATTTTCATATAAACACTTATAAGAAAAAAAAATAAAATAAATTCAACTTTTATTATAAATTAAATTATTCTCTATAACTTAATTTTTTCAGAAGTTTTCTCATCACACTTCTTCACAAAATTTAAACACTGATAACAATTAAAATTTTTCTAGTAGCTAGAAGCTAATTCAAACCTATCCCTTATCTTCTTATATATGACCCGCATATCTATTTGATTTAACTTATTTTGGAGTTAAGTAATATAATGACGTTGGGTTGTCATCGCAAGTTACGACACTTACACATTGTTGCAATAAATAGGTGCCATATGGAATCCAATATATACTAATCAATTAGATACAAATTCCTATTATAAGCTTTGCCTATGTATTAAAAAAAAAAAAAATCGAGCAACAAGACTTGATGCGTCAATGGGGTTGGCTTAAAATGCATTGGAGTCAGGTCTTTTAAGTTCTGGGGAGATTTGTGACCTAAAATTTGGAATCAGACGATCTCTCTCCCTCTAAAGTCAGTCTATTTGTTTATAGTTTTAAAAATTATTTTCTGTTTATAAAATAGAAAATTGAAAAACCACTTTCACATATGGTTTTAAAAATAGTTTTAAAAACTGTTACATTCTAAAACTATTTTAAAATGTTTTGGAAAACCATTTTTTAATCTTTTGTTTTTGTGTTAGAAATTTTGTAAATAAATTATTTCATTTATAAAAAATAATTTTTAAAAATTGTTTTGTAAAACAAATTTAAAAAACTAAAAAATAAAACTAGATTAAACAACTCTAACTTTTCCCTTACCAAAAATATTCGAGTAAACTAATAAATCTGTCCTTAACTTTTGTAGGGTCATGCAATTTAGTCCCTAAGAAATAAAAAACCCAAATATAGTTCCTGACTTCTTACTTTTTGTTTCACTATAGTTCAACTGTATGTTTCCCCGTTAATTTTTTTATGACGTGTCACGTTTAGTGACATTGTGTCACACTATTTGCCATTGAGGCAGAAAAATAACACCATTAGGGTTGAAACTTTCCAATGAAGAAGGGGAAAAGGAGAGAATAGGAAAGCACGACGGTTTGAGTTGAAGTCTTTCAAACTATAAATTTGACAAAATCGGTCACATCATTTTTGTGTCAAAGTGGACACTATAGTAACAAACAATGTGACAGAATGTCACTAAATGTGACACATCATAAAAAAAATCAACGGAAACACACAATTGGACTATAGTGACAAAAAATCAAGAAGTCAGTGATTATATTTGAGGTTTTCTATTTCTTAAGGACTAAACTGCATAACCCTAAAAAAGTCAGGGACGGATTTCCTAGTTTACTCAAAAATATTCTTTAGTATGAAGATTTATTTTTGTACAAGTTACATGAACGAATATGATTGATTAAGTAAATTAAAGTGGGTTACTTTCAAAAGTAACTTTTAAATAAACCCTATCACGTATGGTTATGTATTCCCATTTAATTTTCTTGTACCTCCGTCACACTTTTTTTATACTAAATTCAAAACTGAAGTATAAAAAAACAAAGAAAGAAAGAATAATTACCTTCCTCATCACAACTTCTTTCTACTAAATAGTATTGTTAATAATAATTAGTAGTTGTAGTTAAGAACTAGGACAAATTTTTATAAATCACGATGTATGACACTTCTTACTCTAAACTCAAAGCATAAGATATATAGTGTGTTGGCAATATGTGTGTGTGTGTGAGAGAGAGAGATGATCTAAAGTCGAAGTTTTTTTTTTGGTCGAATCTAAAGTCGAAGTTGAAACTTGCATGATATCATGTATAATAAAATTCTTTAGGTGGATAAGCCCAGCCCCTGAGACATTTTCTTGATGGAACAGGCAATGGCATGGTGGCGATTATCTGCTAAGACCTCAGAATAAGGACAAATAATTTCTTCTCTCCATTTATGAATGGAACTGGACAGGGATCATGTTCGTGCTCCCCCATCATTTTTTTTTAAATTATTTACATACACGCAGGTGTGTGTCTGTATGTCAGTATGTGTGTGTTGTGACATACGATATGTTTTAAGATAATTATATCACGAAAGGTTTTGCATAAAATTTTTAAAAAGGTCAATAAATATTATTAATTTTGAATACATATATATAATCGTATTTAATTAAATTAATTTTTTATCAATGGGGGTTAGTTTAAGTGGTATGATTTCCCTTCAGCAAGGTCTCGGGTTCGAGTAGTTGATGATACTTGTGGTTAATTAAACCAAAAAAAATTAAATTAACCTTTCGTTCTACTTATATTCTCTTTTATTCCATTTAATTATGAAAGTATCAAGAGATAAAAAAAAAAGTAATTAATATTTTCTTAATTTTTTAATGTAATAAATAATTTGAAACAAATAAAACTTCTTGGTTTTGCATGCTAGGTAAGGCTGGCCAGAGAGGAGGCTGGTAAAACAATCACTTTAGGCCTCCCCTATTATAAGATTTTAATTTTTTATATATTTTTTTATATATTAAAATTAAACATAAAATATGCTTGTAATTTCTGTAAAATTTTAAATCATCCTAAATTAATTTTTATCAGGTGTATTTTTAGTCTTCAGTATAAAAATATTACTAATAATTAGTTAATAGATAAAAATAAAATTTAATTTAATATAAGTTTTTTTTCTTAAAAATAGACTCATATTGTTTTAAAAAGAATATATGTTTCAAGTCTTTTATATCTTAGAATTAGGCCTCGATCTTATAATTTGTTTTAGGCCTACATACATGTTGGGCTGACCTTGATCTAGGAGAGCTGCAAATAAGGTACTACTCCGGACTTGAATATAAGCAAAAATAACTAAATTCACACGTATTAAGAAGGTTGGTTAAATTCATTAAATTTTCTTGGTACCATGTAAAAAGTAATTGCATTGCCTAAATTACCCTGTATTCAATTTTATTGAAAATTGTTTCAAGTGGACATACTCTCTTTCTATTGGCACATGATTCATTAAATAGAGTGGTTGGAAAGTAAAATTTGAATTAAATAAATGACATTTTGGGTTTATCTCATTAAATAGGATAAAATTAGTTAAGATTTGCTTATATTTTAGTTCACCAAATATGAGTTTTTTTTCTTATATTCAAGTCCGGAGAGAATATATGATACAACCTTTCCTTTAATTTTAATACATTATTTTACAATTCAAAAAATGTTACTCAATTTAAAATAATAATCCATTTAATAATTTTTTTTAAAATTATTTATCCATTTGCATTACGTAGAATTAATTTCTTTTTACCAATTTTAATTTTAAATAATTATTACTCCTATAAGAGAGAGAATAAATGAGCTGTTAGTGAATAATTAGTTAAAATGAGAGAAAAAGTAATGAATAAAACACAAAGAGTATAATAGAAAATTAAGTAATAATTTTTATAAAGTTAATAATAGTAATTACATTCCTTAATTTTTATACCAAAACCTTAATCAGAGAGAGAGAGTATTTTTATTATTTTATACTTTATTTCGTACATTTTAATTTTACAACTTTAATAATAACAAGAAAGAAAAAGATAAATTTTTTTTACAAAAAAAAGAAGAAATTTAAGTAATGATAAAAAAAAATGTTATATTCTTGGTACCCATTTTTTATATTATTTTTAACTTTTCTATTTCACTATTCTTTTTATATATTATTTATCATATTTTTAATTGTTTTCTACACCTTTCATATACCTTCCAAGGTATAGAGCATAATAATAGAATGAGTGAAATTGGACTTGAAGTTGCACTTGCACAGAACCCATTTTTAATACATAGATAGATAGCTCACAAATTTTAAATCAATCATATATAGAAAAAAAATTAATCCTTCATTTTATTTGCGACTCAAAAAACTTCTAGCCATCTATTTTCCTTCCAGTGAAATTTCTATACATTATTGGTTCCTTCCTGAGAGTATCATGTTGGATGAGTTTAAGATCCGAAAATGTATGCATTAACATCTACAAGATTTTCCTCTTTAATTGCAACCAATGAGCATTATCAAAGTTGAAAAACAACTGGGTCATGATCACACTTCCCAGGATAAGTGAACACACACTTTGGATATCATCACACAATCAAGCAGGCCCTTTTCCTTCAAAACTCCAAAACCAAAATCAAAATGGGATTGTCTCTGCCCCCCAGTTTCTGATGGCTAAATCTCCCACTAGACCCACCAACTAATAATGGTACAGACATGGAAGAAGCAAAGATGACTAATCTTATAATGGAGAGAGATAATAAGAGGATGGGACTGTGTTTGTCCTAATTGTGACACACTCTCTGTCTAGAAACTATAGTTTTTGTTGCTAAGGTCCAACCTTGTTGGATATGTCAATTAAATAAGATTTTCTCTTGAGGAAATGCTCATAATTAGCCTTATATACCTGCTTTCTGCATGACATTGTGACAATTACGCCATCATGTTAGTTGCCTCTACTAATGGACCCTGATTGTTAATGTCTTCCCTCTGTCCCTCTTCACCATCCAATATCCCTTGTCCTGTAGGAATGTGGGATTATATATTTCAGGCTATTTAGGAAATTTTATAATTTTGGGGACAAATGTTGGCATTTGATGACATAGAGAAACATGTATGGACGTGATGAGAATCTAATTTATAATATTTTTCAGGTGGGAAAAGTTGAATATATCTGGTTTTCATCAGTTGACACTTACTTACCACCAGTTTGAGATGCCAAACCATGGCTGATCTACAAAACATGTGCTAGTGGAAGCATGATAAAAATGGGTGATTGACAGATTGCACAAGAAATTAGACTTGTAGCCAACAAACTTAGAAACATTGTTGCTTTATGTTCAGTCTACTGCTTAAAGTTTGAATTCAGATGCCACTTGTGCCATTGTTTGAGTATTTTTGCTCATAAAGTACTATACAATTGAGTTTTTTATCCAAAAAAGTTAACGACATCAGGTGGTGTATCCATATGTAAAGGGGGTATGACAAGAATGGGGAAGTAAAGTATTTTTGTGTTAATCATAAGTATCTCCTATTACTATGGCAATTCTATTTGGGACTTAGTCACAGTTCTTCACCCCTCCTAAGTATGCAACATATAGCTTTCTCAAATATTAATTCTTGCACGGTATTTCTCAAAAATTGTATTTAAATTATGGATATTGAATACTATTGTATTTTTGCACGCTACACTTAATTGATACCTTAAGAAGAAAATTTTGATAATTCATATTGAAGTGTGTTTTTCTTTATCATGTGATTCCAGTTGTGATTTTGGACTTTTTAAAAATGAACTAAACATGCACTGAAATTAATGTTTTGGCCCGAAGCACTTATATGAGAAGCAAAAGGAAACTTACAAAAAAGAAATGTAATAAAAGGGGAAAATATGTACTATGCCATGAAAAAAACAGGTTATTGCATGAATACAAATTTAAACACTTTCCGAAAAAGTTCCTAGATTTTGAGTTCAGTAATTTTTTTTCATTTGAACATTCTTAGCAAAGTATGTACCTAGTTACCTTGTAATTTTTAAATAGGATAAAAACTATTTTTTACCCTTATAAAATAAGTAAGTTTTAATTTTCATCCCTATAAAATTAGCTAACAGGACGTATTTAGTAGCTAAGTTTTGAAAATTCTTATAATGTTAAAAGCCTGGCTTTACGCATCTTGAAAAGCTACTAATAGACATATATTGCTTTCTCTGTTTTTCGAAATTTTTTTAGCAATTCAATAAACACCACACAACAAATCGCTGAATCTGTTAAACCACTTTCAGAAAAAGTAGCAGCAATTTCCCGCCTAAAATAAGGATAAAAAGGTAACTGTATTCAATTAAATGAATTTTTTAATTTGTAAAATTCCTTTTCAAAATTTGAATTTAAAGTTAGTGGTTTTAGAAATCTGAATGTATTAAAAATATTGACAAAGTATTAATAACTCTGTTTTTCCATGTGATCAGAGAAATTAAAAATAAACATATCTATATTCAAATCAAATCATTGTTTTCAAAATGGAGATAGTGGATTTTAATTGTTGTTTTTGACTAATCCATTTTAATTGCAACTTTCCATATTTATTTTTTCTATTTCCCATGTCTTTTTATTCAAATTCAAATTTTTCTATTTAAAATTCATTTCATTGTGCTTATAAATTTAGCTAGATCATTGAAACATCTTTGTGCACTTGCAGCATTGACTACTCCTCTCTCGAGTTATATCATTTGTTTTTCTCTATTGTTATCTCTATCTCTTTCTCTCTGTTTTTTTTTATTATTTTAGTAACTTTGAAAGTTTCTTTCTTTCAGTTCTACGACACAATAGGATGCAACATGTAGAGCAACAATGACATGGTGGTGGTCGCGGAAATGAAGAGCGGTGTGGACGAATGTGATGGAAAGATAGAAAACGATTGGTTTTTGAGAAAGAAATGGAACCTCGAAGATCTGAGGAAAGATGAAGGGAGGAAGATTTGTGGTGGCTGTCATATTGTTGTCTTAGCTGATAATTGGTGTTCTATTTTTTCAAGCTATGATATATTTGGGTTTCTGTTATGTAATGGGGGATGTTATTTGTGGGGGTGTGTTTTTAGGGGAATCCAATTGGTACTATTTTTTGTGTATGAATTTTATGATGTGCATTGTGTTAAGAATCAAAGTTAGTGGATTATTAATCAACTCCAACTTAATTTGAACATTTTACTCATTTAATGATGTTTATGGTTTTATATGCCTAAAGTTTATGGTTTTTTAAGAATGAAACAGAGAAAGGTCAGCAAAAAATATGGCCTTTAAATGGAATGTAGAACGCATCTTTATAGACTTGCATATATGAAAAATCAGTGCAATACATGTAAAACCTAGAGCTTCTTGATAGAAATAGTCCTTAGTAGATCTGAATCAAACTAAACTGTTACTATATCCCATTTACAATATTTGATGTGCTTATTAGACCTTCATACCTCATCTTCATGTCATCTGAAATAGTCAAAATAAAATTATAAATTTATTATTTTTATAATTAATTTTTTATTTATTTTAAATAATTGCCTTAATAATAATAAATATAATTTAAATTAAATATGAAAAAAAGCCTTTTTTCAAAATAAATATGAAAAAAAGGAGAATAAAAGAAAAAAATAAAAAAATGGTTCAAAAATTGTATGAAAGGTTAAAAACAGAAATGATCTTAAAATGATAGGTATTGTCAATAGTCATTGTTATCTCATTTAAATTTTAATTTATATATATATATATATATATATATATATATACAATTAAAAGCAATTCAATGATTTGAATACATATATACACACTTTTCCTTTTGTATGTAGAAATGTTAATTAATTCTCCTTTCAAATTATATTAATTGATAGATGAGATATGGAGCAAATAATAATTTTAATTGATTCCTAACACGAAAGGAAGAATAAAAAAAATATAGTAACAATAAATCTATACTATAAATAAATAATTTATTCATGATTTTTTTTAGTATAGGCTAATTCAAATTCTAGATAGTTGTTCTAAATTTGATTTGATTCTAAAATTGTATTATAATTAATTAAAATCAATGATTTGATTTGAATATAGACAGATTTGCTTTTATAAAATGTGTACAAATATATTTCGATTCTAAATCTGATTTTTTTGCTAAATTGGGAAATTAAAACAAGGCAAACAAAAAACGAAAGGGAAAATAAAAAACAATTGTCCCTATCCCTGCAAATCTGCAGCTAACATAGCAAAATAGGTAGGTAGGTTTTATTTGAATATAGATAGGTAGGTTTTTGAAATTTGATTTGATTCTAAAGTTGATTTGATTTGAATATAGATAGGTGTTCTAAATTTGATTTAAAATCTAATTTGATTCTAAATTTGTATTATGATAAATTAAAATAAATGATTTGATTTGAATACAGATAGGTTTGCTTTTAATTTATGCATATAAACCTGTTCTAATTCTAAATATGATGTTATTTGCATATAGATAGATAGATTTTTTGAATGTGATTTGATTTGAATATAGTTGGGTGTTCTAAATTTCATTCTAAATTTATATTATAATAAATTAAAATCAATGATTTGATTTGATTATAGAAACGTCTGTTTTAATTTGTCCGTATAAACCTTCTGATTCTAAATTTGATTTTATTTTCAATTTAGATAGATATATTGATAGATTTTCTAAACCTGATTTAATTCTTAATATGTTTTGCTTCTAAATCCGTATTATAATAAATTGAAATTATTGATTTGATTTAAATATAGACAGATTTGCTTTTGATTTGTGCGCATAAACCTGTTCTGATTCTTAATTTGATTTTTTTTTAATATAGGTATATAGGTTTTCTAAATTTGATTTGATTCTAAAGATGATTTAATTTGAATATAGATAGTTGTTCTAATTTTGATTTTAATCTAATTTTCTATTATACTAAATAGAAATCAATGATTTGATTTAAATATAGACAGATTTACTTTTAATTTGTGCTTATAAACATGTTCTGTACCTGAATCTGATTTTTCTTGAATATAGATAATTAAGTATTTTAAATCTGATTTCATTTGAATATACATGTTGAGTGCAAGGAACCTTTCTCACATTAAAAGTTGTTTCAGTGATATATACAGGTATGTTTTTACTTAACAAATATTACAATATATGATTATGTCTAAAATAGAATTATATAATAATTATCTGAATGGATCCTTATGTAGTAACACTTAATTTTTTTTCTTAGAATTTGGGTTTTAAAGATAAAAACATGCATAGATGTAAGGTGCAACAATTTCTAATTTAGAAGCAGATTTCAATTCGTGAATTATGCATGTCACTTCTGAGATTTATCTAGAGAGTTATTTGTTTAGCTTATTTATTATGAGTACGATTTTAAAGATTTATTTGATATTACTATTTCTTTTTCTGTTATTTTTTGTGTGAGATGCAAGGTATGAGCAATTTAAACTTATGAGAATTTTAAAGATTTATTTGAAATTAGTATTTCTTTTTCCATTTGACGTAAACTAATTTTTACACAGTTTCAGTTTTACTTTCATCAAGCGAATTTAATTGCATCAAAATTAACATTATCAATATGCATATAATCTTAATAAATACCCACACATCTTTGTTCTTTGATTTCCTCATATTCCTTGGAAAGAACTTACCAGTAGTATTATTTGCTTATTTTAGGTTGCAACCTTAAAGGAGGATGGCTGCCCCAAAGTTTGAGTTGTTATTTCTTCCCAAATTACCTTTCGTATTTTCTAATTACTTTTATCTATGGGTTTACACCTATTCCGTTTTTTTAGGAAAGAAGTTTTATTGGTAGCATGGAAAAGAGTGTTTAAGATGACTCCAAGGTGTTTAAGTGAATGTGTAACAGAGGTATTTCATTTTATTTCATGAAATCATTAAGTTGTCTATTTCATTTTTTTGTTTCAATTCGTTTCACTGTAAAGTTTTTTTTACATTGTTTTTGAGTTTCCAATAGTCAATAATCAATTTTAGAAGATTTATCTAAGTTCTATTTCTTGAATTTCATTGAATTTGTTGTGTAGAGAATTAGGAAATGAGCCAAATAACACAATTTTCAGCATCCGTTTTACAAAATTTGAGTAGGACATTGAGAGGTTGTTGAAAGTGCACTTCTGCCAAGGAGTTGCAAATTAAATCTGCACAAGCAAGGAGTTGCAAATTAAATCTTCACAAGCAAATACAATTGATTTTGTGAATGTGGGAGTAATATGCCTATTGCATTATAACTCATTGTTTTATTAGGTAAGATCCTGATTGTTTTTCATTTATATTAATAAATACTACCTCCTGTTGATTTTAAAACTCTAACCTATTTCAAATTAGTTTAAATACCTTACATAAGTGTCTTGATTAGGAAATGAAATGATTATACATCTCTAATGCCAGAATGATTTCCTCTTTTATTGTAGCATGCTATTTTTTTTAGGATTAGTTTTTTTTTCAAGAACAGATAATGCACATGTTCAATGTACACCAAATCTTCTCAATTCACTCATCATTTGAGTTTTTAATACATGTTTGCTTATTTGCACTTTTTGTGTTGGCATATAGGCTAATGTACCTGCTGCTTACTTAGTTATATGGAACAAAGTGAACTTATAGATCGATCCTTGCAGATCTTAATTCTCAGTTTTGTAAATACAATTTTTTATGACACCCCAAAATGTATGCCAAATAAAAATTAAAACATGTTTGACTGCTGAATATGTAAGTCAAAATCTGATTTCTGACATCGTAGAAAGCAATGACACCTATTTCTTTGCATGATTTTTAGGGTCTTTCCTTTTACTTCACAGACAATCCATCAATGTTTACTTTCCTATTATTGAAAGTAATCCATGGACATAGGGAAGTGGTAAATGAACTAAGGGAAGTGGTAAATGAACTAAGGGAAGTGTTGAGGAGAGGTGACAATCATTTCAAAATTGTTGTTTACTTCCTTAAACTAACAATGTTCTTCACTTTCTCAAACTTTCTCTCTTTTTGTTTTTTTACAGTTTAGTAACAAGCATGACTTGAAGTTGAGACAATCATTTCGAAATTTTACATGGTGGAATTTTTTTTTATATCTATTGCCGATCTATGATATATTAGCACTAAAGGGTATTGATGACATACAATACTTCACATTATATTACATGCTGCTTGGTGTGCTTCACATGCTGCTTCTAATGTTGTTTGTCAGAATGGATAGTATTGGCATCTTTTTCTTTGGCTATCTCTATCAGTGTCATTTTTCCCTATATTCTTCGTAGATACTTAAATTGCTTTTACTTCCCTTTAATTTTATCCATGTTTGAGTAGGGGTATTTATTTAGAGGCCAAATTTGGTAAAGACGGAGCGAAGTGATGGTTCTATCCATTGTGAAAGCAAAAAATGAATGTGGAATGGGTGGAGGTGAAAAAGCAGGGACTAGAAGCTTGATGTGCAACGACTATGTTTATATTTAATATAATAAACGTATATAGAATTCTACTTACAAGTTAGATAGTTGAGTTACTGACAAGTTACTAAATATTTCTGTTTAGGACAATGGTGGATAGTCCTTGGATTGCATCTTCAATCAATTTTGATAAGTAAAAGTATGTATTGATGTAGACGAAAATATGAAGGGAGGAAATTTTTATGTGACTGCCAATTTTTTCTATTAGTACGTCAATTCTGAGATAGGTGTTTCATTTTTTAATTTTTAAACTATTTTAATTCTTTATCACATCAACTTCTACATTCTGCAATTTTTTTATTTAAAATAGGTAAATGGGAATGGTGACGCTTGGAGAAGTGTTATTGTGTTGTTGTTTATCATAGGGTATCGATGGAGTCATCAATGATCTCTTAACGGGTAGGCAAGAATATATTCACTTTACCTATTGGTTCTGTGTGCTTTATCTACCCTTATTAGCATTAAAGGATATTAAGGTATATAATAATCCAAGCACTAACACTTTTACTTGGTTGAAGCAATGAGAGGAAGTCTTATTGTATTGAGACATCAAGCAGCTAACAGGTAATCATGCATTCTTTGAAGATAAATTCCAAGTAAGCATCTTGATATAATTATATGGATGGAATTTAATCAGTACCTAATTGGTCTAACTTACTAGATCAATTATTCATAATTTAAATAGGGTATCTTTTGCTAAGACATTTTTAGTATTATGATATTGTATTCAGACATCAAGCAGCTAACAGGTGATCATGTATTCTTTGAAGATAAATTTCAAGGAAGCATCTTGATAATTTTTTGGTAACGGTAGAAAGAACTTCTCTTTGGCGGAATTGGGACAATAATTTCAGATTTTGATGATATGGAATTTACTGCTGATTTGGTTCTGATCGAAAGAACTTCCAACTTTTGTGGCTTCTTATTTTGGTCATTTCTAGGGTCAAATTAGGGGTCCAAGTCAACTGGAGAATATTGTTTTTCATATTGTTCTTGCAATGGTTCGTTATTGTTCATGTTATGTTTAAGTTTGTTAAGTTGAATTAGAGATTAACATGTGGGTAAGAGGATCAAATCCTATTTTCTCAAGTTCTTTTCTTTATATTTATTATAATAAATGTAGATAGAAGGTAGTTGACTACCTTCATATTTTGTTTTTTATTTTTTTAGGTGGTTCTTTTGTTTGTTTCTATTAGATACTCCTATAACACTAAAACATTTTCTATATGTAGCGTCTTGAAGAGATCTTTAAATAGTGGATAGCCCTTGGGATTGCATCTTCAATTGGTCTGGGTAAATAAAAGTACATATTAATATAGATTAAAATATGAGGGGAGGAAATGTTTATGTAATTATTTCAATGTTTCTACCATGAAAAGTATATCAATTATGAGATTGGTGTTTCATTATTTAAAAAAATAATTTTACTTCTTTATCATTCAGCTTTTACATTCTGCAATTTTTTTAATTGAAATAGGTAAATCGAAATGGTGGCACTGGAAGGGGGTGCTTATGTGTTGTTGTTAATATAGGATATCAGTGGAGTCATCAACTGTCTCTTAATGGGTGGGCAAGAATATCTTCCTTTTACCCGTTGATTCTGTGGGCGCTTTATCTAACCTTATCGAAATTACAAAATATAGGAAGAGTGAACAAACTGTTGGCATTATTTGCCAAATGGTTTTGTAAAGCTTTATTGGGTTACGTGGGCTTTACATGGTTATGTTTTATTCGGTAAGTGGATCAATTCTTATTTTGGTAAAGTTATTTTCTTTATGTGCTAATCATACAAGTTGAACTAAAAAAATGATTTAATTTGAAATATTTCAATCTTTTGCAATCATCCTGCAAACGTGTGTGAAAGAAATAAATTTTTGGAATATTTATATTCCTTTAAATGTCCACATTGGAAACTTATTATGGTTTTATTAATGTTAGTAGTAGTTAGATTTTGTGGGCAAGATGTTACCAATTTTCAATACTTACATTTTGTGGGGGAGATATTGGAAACTTATTAATCAACATTTATAGTACACATAAACGTATCATATGTATATATATATATATGGAAACTTCTAAAAGAAAGTAAAATTAACAGTAAAATTGAATCAATATATTATTATTTAATAAAAATAAAAATCAATTTCATACAATTTCATATAACTAATTAGAAATATACACGATTGCTATTGTCTAAATTAAATATAATAAACATATATCATTTTGGGACGATCATTCCACGTAAAAGAAATGATAATTTATTTATAATAATTCAAATGAGTAATTATATATGAATAATTTCAATACTATCACTATTTTCATGTGATTAAAGTATACCTTTTAAATTTTAATATGGATTAATTATTTTCTATTATTTTTCAATGACCTTTTAAATTTTAACTTAGACTAGTTATTTTCTATTTTTCTTTAATTTGCAATGACAATAGATAAAAATCATTAGCAATAATTTAATTTATGAGATATATTAAATTACATAAAGTAAAAATTACACTTTAATTATTTTTTAAATATAAATTTGGGTTACTAATGTTTGTTTTTTTTTAATTATAAAAATATTAAAAAATTAATTAATAAAAGTAAATGACTTTCCTAAATTTAATTGTGATTATCAATTGAATTGTGATTATATTGATAGAAGTTTTTTTTTTAAATTTTCTTATAAAACTTTTATTCATCATGGGGAGTAAATTTTTATGTAAAAGTTCATTAATATTTAAATATTAATTTAGTATATATATATATATGTATATTTCAGAAGATAAATATAATTTACTTAACATAAAAAAATTACATAAAATTTATTAATACTTAAATTTAAATTACAGGGTGTAAATGTCTATAAGAAGTAGGAATAATTTTTTTTTTTTGCATGAAAACACATTAATATCATAATCATATATGTGTGTTTGTGTGTGTGTGAGAGAGAGAGAGAGTGAAGAAATTATTGAGCTTTTAAATTTTAGCATTGATTAATTGTTTTTAATGTTCTCTCATTTACAATGACAATAAATACAATAACAATAAATAAAAATATGGGGCAATCATTTAAACCATCAACGCTTCAATTATATTTGCTATTAGGACGTTTTTCATTGAATTTTTATAATTATTATTCTTTAAATTTTTTTTCCATTTTTATTCTTATTTTATATTTATTATTATATATATTCTTAGCTAAATTTAATACTCAACTCTTTACCATTTTTTTTTTTCATTTTTCCACCCCGCAAGGGTACCTCACTAGTTCTTATAATGTTAAAAGTCTGGCTTTACGCATCTTGAAAAGCTACTAGTAGACATATATTGCTTTCTCTGTTTTTCGAAATTTTTTTAGCAATTCAATAAACACCACACAACAAATCGCTGAATCTGTTAAACCACTTTCAGAAAACATTAGTATTTCTGAAGTACGTTCCAAATATACTTTTACTTGATCTAATCCCAACTTGATATGGATTCGAACCTATATCAAAGTTGTAAATCATTTCAACTCTGAATAACGTCAACTAGGAAGATGGGCCATATCATGTTCAGATCCTATTTAGCTAAAAAAATTTTTTTTTTATATCTGAATAACTAATTTTTAGAAAGAAAGAAAAAAAAAAACACAATGTTTGTCTCTTACGAATCAATCCTAACTTATCATTAAGCGGTTGTGAACCGTGTTGAACTATTTAAACTCGACTTAGTTGAAAAGCAGAACTAGCAATACTAGGCTGAAATTTAAGTGATACAAATTAAAAGATAAGATGACAATGATTGAGGTAAATACAGTACTGCAATAAAAATCTTACAAGTCAACATTAATTGTTTAATACATATAATTGCGTGAAGAAATTAACGGATCAAGAACATGAGCTAATTAGCATAGAGATTAATTGTAATAATTTTTTGTACTATTACAGAGTTCGTGTTTAGTTGGAACTGCTTTAGATGCCATAATTCAACACTACTACTTATAAACAGTGAATAATCTTCATCCACGAGATCTTGTCGGCAATGTGTAATACCCAAAGTCATAAATGGAAAAGAGTTAGAATCAATGACTTTATTATATGGGGTATGAAGATGATCTTAAAGATAGATTACACACTAATCATGCTTATTCTTTGCCACAGGCTGAAAAGGAAATTAAGAAGAAAACAAAATTACATTTTGTTGTGTGTCTCTGTGCTTTTGCTAAATGAACTATTTTCTTTTCTGATGGCGAATTACTTTTGTGGTTATGATCAGCCTCATGGTCATTTCACAAAAAGAAAAACGAAGACGATATTTTGTTCTGATTTGTTTCCTCTGCTCACACTTTACAGTTTATACATGCAATGTAATTCTCTCTTCTTCTTCTTTCCTTATTTTCTAGAACTGTACTCCATACAGGTTGTAACCCACAAGCTACCCCTGAGTTAGGTTGGATTTGATTGGTACATTAGGAAGACAAAGAAATAAAGAGGGTAGAAATGGGATAAAAATAAGTTATGTCATTGTTTGAATGATAAAAGAAATGAAGAGCAGTTTTGACTTGACATGTTTGGAGTGAGATTAGAGAAAAATGCATATAATAATTAATATATAAAAGAGTTTAATTACTATTTACATTATATTTTATCACATCAATTAATAAATGTAATACCTCACGCATCATTAAAGTTATTAAATAATGTGTTAACACATTATTAGATGACTGTCAGTATATAATTATTAAATTCTATATAAATACATCTTTGAATGATAAAATTAATCTAATGTTTATGTAATTATAATTCTTTTGTATTGTAAGTATATAATTATTAATTTCTCATATTAACTCATTTAAAAAATTTTAAAGTAGAGTTTTCTTCTTCTTACCAATGTTCAAATAGTAGTTTCTCCATTCCCAAAAAGAAATAGTAGTTTTTCCACGCAAACATCTGCCAATTCGGGAAGTTGTCTAAAACTAATCGAGAAGTTGGTTGAAAAATTAACTAAAAGGTAAAAAATTAACTAATTTAATTAAAAATATTTGATAAAATTAATTAAAAATGATAAAATAACATATAGAAACGTCAATAGTTATTAAATAATGATTAATGTGTTTGTGGAGAGATAAATTTATAATAAATTTTCAGCTAATAGTTAAAAAATGAAACTTGAGTTTTTTTTTTTAAAAAAAAAAAGTCATCTCAAGTAACTTATCAAGAAAAGTTAAAAGTTGTTGAAAAAATTATCTTACAGAACACTAATGAAATATTTTAGCTATTAATTTTAATTTTCATCTAACTAAAATATCTTATAAAAACACAAATTATTAACTAGAGTTTTGAAGCATAACTTTGTTAAGACCAAAAAAAAAAAAACAGAAAAAGAAAAGCATAACTAGTTGTAGTGGGTCAGCGCAATATGTGCCTCGTATATATGGAGATTGTCATATCATGCTCTCAATTGATTTTTTTCCTTAAACAGCATTATGACTCTGTTTCTGAATAAAGAAAATAGCATATGTGCTTCGGTCCTATTTAAAAAAACAGTAAGATAGATGTAAAAGGATTTAATTGATATAGTGTGAAGAAATCTTACACGTAGAATTGATATAGATGTAAAAGGATTTAGGCTATGTTTGATTTACAGTTGGGTAAAATTGATTCTAGAAATAAATGATTGAGATAGATGAAGCGCGTCTTACGAAATACGTTGGACGGAAGTGATTTAAAATCAATTCTACAAAATCATAGTTTGTCCTTTCACAATTTAAAACAAACAGACACTTAATAATGTGCCATCTTTATTTTATTTATTACATCTTCCTCCCTCTTCCTTCAGTTTAGTTTTCCTTTGGAATGAATATTTTCATGAATACTACTTTATTGTTATTTTTATGTAATTAATTTTAGGCTAGAATTGATATTGAAATAAAAATTATAAATTCATAATTTTAAAATAAAAAATTTAGTATTACAATTAAAATTGACTTAAGGATTGCAGTATATTTTCAATACAATTAATAATTATTAGATGCATTAATTTATTATTCGCACTCCTTATATTTTCATGATCCGAACAAAATATTAAAATGCATATATTTTAATTAAATTGAGGGCAGATCTAGTTATCTCAAGGTCTCGATCGGCAACTATAATGTAAAGGGTGGTCGTCATATTCATTTTTTTAAGAAATCATAAGATTTTGTTGTATAAAATAATTGAATTGTATTTATAACTATTAATCTTGCCAAGAAAGGATTTAGTTTAGTTTTCTTTCAAAAATTAAATAGACAGTCACATTTAGCATGAATTGTTCAATAAAAAAAATAGTATGCTTTTTGAAAGTGAGATTCTTTTCCACAAATGTCATAAGAGGCTATATAAGATTAAGTTATTCATTGACTAAAGCCACCACCTTAAAAAAATTATATTTTCCAAAATATTTTTCTTAATATTTAATAAAAATATTAAAAATAAATAATCTTATATAAAAATAAACAATTTATTACTTTGTTTAATAATTAAACAAATTATTAACAAAATCATTAGAAATTAATATTAAGAATTAATCTAAAAAACTCAAAACTCTTCCTACTTAGGATATCCTACAAACCCAACAACTTGAGAATATATGCAGTACTGTGTTTTTGTTTAGTAAGATATTTTAGTTAGATGAAAGATAAAATATTAGTAATTGAAATTATTTCATCAGTGTTTGATAAAGTAATTTTTACTAGTTTTTTTCTAAAAGCTACTTGAGGTAGTTTGTTTAACAAAAGCTTATTTTTTTCAACCATCAACTGGATTTCTTTTTTTTACAAGATCTCTCAATAACTCTTAATTAATACTATTCAATAATTAATGATATACTTACTTATAATTTTCGGCTAATTCAACAACTAATTTTATCAAATGCTTTCAATCAAAATAATTAATTTTTCTGTTTACATCTAATTTTTCAGGTTTCAGTTAATTTTATCAAATACACTCATAGTGACTACTCATAGTAACTATCTTGTAGCATCATTGTAGATTTTCTTGTGGCCACTTCCACCATAAAGTTATTAAACTAAAGTTTTGATAAATTGGTGTGAAATATATATCCATAAATTTGATTTAAATTCATGAGTAATATTTAAGTAATGTAAAAAATAATATTTAAAAAATTATCATAATATCTAAAATTACCATATACCTTTTTTTTTTTTAATCAAAAAAATATACATACACATATGGAATAATCGCCATAATTGTGGTATACAATTATGGGAGAATCGCCCCAATTAATCCACTATTTAATTACTGTGTAAACTAATTGAGAATTTGCACAAACAAACACCCTACATCCTTTATTTTGTCACCCTGTCAATTTGAGTGTTAGGGTATCTTTTGCAAAGTACGAACCCCATTTAAACAATTTGCCATTAACGTTGACCTCTATCATTAATCACCCGAGTCATCCATTCAAGATCTCAAGCTAGAACAAGACTAATACAAATATATGACTCAACTTGTGAACGTTTAACAATCATAGAATTTCCGAATTCTTCTCATGTAAAATACAAAATCCCATATGACCCACCACCATACTTTTGATGGAAAAAAAAGGAAACCATCTTTTAGTGGAAAATGAAAGAACATGAACCCGATTGTCTACATAATAAATGGAACCCACTTTTCACTGTAATAGTAAGGCCCAACCTGATCTTGTTGGGCAACTTGCTTTGCTTGTCTTGGAAAGAAGTTATTATGCTTCTGTCCTCTATAATTGCAATTGAAAGTATCAGTTTGATGGTCACCATCCCAGTTGCCACACGAACTCAGATTATGTATAGTTGTATACAGTTCATGCATGTTAGAAATTAAAGGCGCCTGGCACCATGAAGAGGATTAAGGAAGTGTTATTGGTAAACACTTTGGAACAGAACAGAATGAGACATATAATTAGTTCAATTCTATGTTTTGTGCAGTTTAAAGGTAGAACATAACCGAACATATCATTGAAAAGGTGGAATAACCCTAAAAGGTGGAACCAAATAAAACATAACAAAATATTTTATTATTAATTTTTATTGACAAAACTACCACCAACATTCTTCCCAAACTTGTTATTTCCCTATTGTCACCTAACACATTTTACCACTACCACCGTCGCCTGGGCACCCAACACTGCCACTGCTTTCACCACCATCAGCACCACCGCAACTGCCATTGTTCCATCGCTGCCACCACCACTTTTGTCGTCACAGCCACCATTTAACACATTTTACCGAAACCACTGTTGCTTGACACCCTACACCACCATCGTCGTTGCCGCCACCGCTAACGTTGTCGCCACTATCACTGTAATTGTCATCGCCATCGCCACCACCATCTCCGTCACACCCGTCACTACCATCTAATATTTTTTATCACCACCATTGTCGCTTGAGACTCTAACCATCATCGTCGTTGCCATCATCACCGCCGCCGCCCTACACCTCGTACTACCACCTTCCAACACCTCATATTAAATTTTCAATACTTAATTAAATAATAAATAGCATAAGGATATATATATATATATATAACAAATATCATCATGTTCTGTTCTGTAGTTACCAAACACAATGTATAAAATAATTTTTGTCCCATTACATTCTGTTATATTCTGTTATGTTCTGTCCGTTCTATTTTATCATGTTCATTTACCACACTCTACCTAAAAGCAACTCTACAAAATAATCCAAGATTTAAGCTGAATGCATTAATTGCATTTAATATTACTCACTCGTCCTTATCAAATTAATCCTTTACAAATAACATATGAGATTAGATTAGATGAAAATTAATTAATAAATCAATAAAGGGTATAATAAAAAATGATTAACATTTTTGTGAAATAAAAAAAAATGATTATGTTTTTAAATTCTCATGAAAAAACTTAAATAACAAGTAAAATAAAAAAAAAAAAGTATATAGTTCATATCGCTTTAAAAGTAGTTTGAACTTATTACCGTCTCATGTTGCAACTCAAGTTAGTCCGTCAAATTAAAATCTGAGGGTGTGGTCACAATAATCTTATAAATATTTTAACCATCAAAATAGTGAATAAAAAATTAAAATGATCACAATATTAGGCTTTTAAACAACTTTTTTTTACTATATTTGTCTTTTAAATATACAAAATTATAGTACCAAATTTAACTCATTTTCATTTATGTCATCACTTTAATTTTGTATGTGTACAAATTTGGTGGTAATTATTTATTTTTGACAAACTAATTTGATAAAAGCTTATTTGAAGAACTAATATAGCAAACTTTAGTATTTGTGAGACTAATTAATTTAGTAATAAAAATCTTCAGAAGACTAGCTAGTATGATGACAATATGAAAATTGGAGGATCAAGTTGGGTTTACTCTCAATATAATTTAAATGCATTACATTATACAAAAAATATTAAATACATCATTTATTTTATTGAAAGTGATGATACCTTTTTTATTTTTGGAAAAAAATGTTATGCACAATTTAGTTCTTGAAGTACATTTTAATCCTTTTGTTAAGGATCGTTCCTAAAGTGTAGATGTGGAGTGAAAATATGAGTTGCTTAACATATTTCATTAACCAAATTGTATGAAACCAAAAAGTAAATAATGTGCAATTTTCAGGATCAACTTGTGTGTATTTACATTGTTTGCGTAAAATTAGTCCATTTTAGTAATAATATATAGTTGGCAAAAGGACTAAAATTTGAGAAACTTAACACATTTAAAAATCAATTGTATACAAACACTTTTTAGGGACCAAAAGTAAATATAATACCAAATTGTAATTTACTCTTATAAAAATAAATAGTTACTCCCACGGTCAATTAGTGGAAACTTTTTCATATCAAACTTATTGCTTTAATTTTGTCATGAAACTTGTCATTATAACGATGACAATTGGACTCTCATATATATATAAATAAATAAATAATGAGTACCCCACAAAAATTACTCACAGTAAGTACCCGTAAAAATTACCCACAAAATAGGTTTGGATACGCATTTGAGAAATTATCCGCATTTTTTAATGGATTACGGATGTTATGGTACCCAACTCTATCCATATATGTATTTATACCATATATAATATCCGTACCCACACCCATACTCATAAATTGTGGAAATTTATTTAAATTTTTTTTAGAGTTATTGAAATAAAGATAAAAATAATTAAATTACTAAAAATAATATAATAATATAAAAAAATTTTAAAAAATAATAAAAATGAATTAAGTCCAAAAGTTTTTTTTTTGCCAGGAGTCCGAATAGGTCTGAGCAGGGACGAAATCACCAACACGTGTGGTGGTGGCACACCTTGAAGTTGAACCATCATGGTAGGGCGCTATGGTGAAAAGTTTTGGAAAGGTCAACAGAAAGCAGAACCTGATGTGGCATTGATATTGGGGCCTTCCATACAATTTTACGAACCGAACCTGCCTATTCATGGCTCAGGCACTTTCTCTCAGCAGCCATCCATGCTCATCTTTTTCAATCCTGACCATTCATTTCATGAAAATGTTAAAAACTTTAAAAAGCAAAAGTCAAAGTAAATAAGACCATCTGATGTATCTAATGGCTACAAAATAAAAACACAAATAGTGTAATAGCGTTCGAATCGCATCTTCCCTGCTACTACTGGTTGTATGTACGGATATATTTCCTCTTTTGGTTAGTGACTGATCTGTTAAAGTGGAGTTTTGTTTGAATGGAATTCATTTTTACTCCAATTTGCCATAGCTTCAAAATGAAGTGTTAGTGAGACTTGGCAAATAGGGATGCGGTATCAGTACGGTCCAGATTTGAATGTTGTTGCTTTTCTTCAATTGTATGGTCTGAAATCTAATTACTTTAGTGGCTGCTTGTTTTGTATTTGGAAACATTTATCGGCAGCTTTGTGGTTGTGGCCTTGATCTAGCTATGTTTGGTTTATGTATTATCGTTTATTCAGATGTAAAGACATTCGGTAGTGGTTGGAGTATCCTTGTATTTTGTTAATTCGATTTATCTTAAAAAAAAGGAAAAAGTATATACAAAAATTATTATATTAAGAAAAAAAATGAAAACACCAATTTATTATTTATTTATCTATTATATCAAGATGATACCCCTATTTTAGTTTCCACAATTCAATAGACGATTTTATTTTTTAAATTTAAATTTTTAATAATTATTTCTATAAAAATAACTATCTACTGATGCTACAGTTACTTTTCTTTTTTTTTTATTTTGTTTTTATTTAAAATATATAGACCCCCTAGTACTATTAATAGAGGGGATAGAGGGAAGATAGTTATTTTGGTGTCATTTTTTCCTATTCCAATTATATTCCTTTTTTAAAAAAAATCAATGATGAGAATTATAAATCAATTTAAAAGAGAATAATAAAATATTTATTTCAATAACCACCACACAATACAACAACTACCATATTAAACAATATGTTTTATTTTTTTAATATTTTTTATAAACAGTTAAAAAATGTGGTCATGTCTGTTTTCCTACTAGTTTATATGATAAATTAAATATCAAATTTCACTTTCCTTCCCTCTTAATGCAACAAGTATTTAAATTAAACCTTCCCACATCCTATACATACTATTTGGATGGGAAAATGCAGGGGAAAGAGGTCAAATCTAGTAGTATTTTCACTTCCCTTTAATATTGGGTGATTTGGATTATTTGGAGGGGAAATGGGGAAAATTTTAAATTAAATAATCAAATTAGCTTAAATGTCAATTTAATCAGTAGTCTCAAGTTCGAATTGGATATGCAGTTGTGTTAAATATTCGGAGGGAGAGCTTTGTCGTCCATAGAGGTCCTACCCGATTCAAACAGGATTGTCTCCCATGGAAATACTCGTGGTTTTGCAAAAAAAAAAATAAAACACTGAGCATGTGGATGGTAAGGGGTTGTTCCAGCTTAACCAATGGTCTCAGTTGGAGCCCTGGGTATGCAGTTGTGTTAAATACTCGCAATAGAGGTCCTACCCGGCTTGTACATGATTGACTCTCACCTCTTGTCTTGCACCAAAAAAAAATTAAATGTCTCTCCGTTGATATTCATAAAATTAAGTGTTATAAAAGTAAATCAATTTATTTTTCTTTCTAAATTTCGCTTGTAATCCAAATAAATAAGGGGGTGATTTCCTATTTTCTTCCCCTCTATTCAAACAAGATAAATTATCATCTTTCATTCTCATTTTTTAACCAAACAACCCAGGATTATAGTTTACATCAAACTTAGTAATCAACCTCTCATGTTCTCTAATTGTAAGAGTAATGATTTTTATACACTATATTTCTCTTACATATTTACCTTCTCCACCAATTTTTTATCTCTATTTTCTTTTCCTATTATATGATCTATCATTTTTATATTCTTTTTTTCCTCATTAATAGGTGTATCCACCTTACATCAATAATTTTCATAATTATAATTATGATTGGATACATTTCTAGTCTATGATATTCATGGATTTCCATATATTTTATTTTTGTGAGTGATTAAACATTTATCAATTATTATTTAATAAATTTTAAATATTTATAATAAGACAGAATTAATAAATATTTGATAATAAATCATTCATTAGATATTTTGTTACAGTACTAATGCTATATTTTAAGAGAAGCAATTCAATTTAAATAAAAAATCACATTATGATAGAATTAACTCGGATTTTTTTCATAAAAATATATTATTCAATTGAATTAAACATGTTTTGCTCGCGAAGGCTATAATTCATAATTAGATATGATAAGAAACTCATTGCAATGATGAACCGAAAGTTATAGAGTATTTTGCTGATTGTAGTGTGGGTTTGATTTTGGGGTTAAAATTGGTTAAACTCAATTTTTATTCCTTAACACAATTATTTTTAACGTTAGAAATGTGCCGAGTTTTATTACATATCAACGCTAAATTAAACATGTACCTCTTGACAAAACAAAACATGAAAACCTCTATTTCTCTGCCATTTTATTCCTGTAATCTCTAGCTGCTATCAACAGAATATTTTTTCTGCATAACTGTCTCTACCGTACTCTCAGATATTGGATACTCTTTCCATCAATTAGTTACTATTTAGCAAATTGCTTCCATAAAGAGCCGTTCTTTGATAGGACTTGTCACCCTAGTTGATCCAATCTATCAATGCATGTACTTCTATGTCTGTTCTTTTTGCCACTCTTATTCCTCTTCATTTCCCCCCTCTCTTTTCTTTCTTCTTTTTGAATTTTCCTCGTTTTCATGAATCACTTATATTATATGATCCTGAATTTTGCTCATTAATTCAATTCATTCAATTCCAAAATATTTAGTTAAAGACATACCATAGTGGGCTAGTCACTTGTAGTTTACTTGCGCTTTTGCCTTTCACAAGTTTCATCTAGTTCCTACAGTTGTTTCCCCTAAAAAGGTTGCAAGGCCTCTCTGAAGCCTACACCCAGTTGAGGGTGCGAAAGTGACAATGAGCACTAACAATTTTAAGATGTCATACAAGAATAATCTCATATTCTATAAGAGGAAATCAAGTGTGTAAATTGATGTGATTTTAACATCATTTGAACACTTGACTTGTAACAAGTAATGTATGGTAATAATTTCTTACTCTGTACTCTGTAGTGGTCTTGAAATTTTTGGTAAACATTAAACTCATCCTTCCTTTCTGTGGGCTGAAGAGGGTGACCTTAGCATTGATCTCACCAAGAAAGGACAAAATCCCATTGGGGAATAGTTTCCCACAAACAAGTGAAAACAGAAATATCATTTGGACCATTACTTAAATAATTGAGCGATCTTCATCAAAGAAATTTTAAACTACTAATTTTCAAACCAAGAATATATTCACTTTGAATGATCATCAGCTAATATTTCTTTGGATAATTTTTTTTTGTACATGTAAATATTGTTACTTAAATTTCTTATTTCAATAATTTAATACAATTATTTCCTGTTAGAGAACTGACACACTGCAAATATCTCACCATGGATTCCTTCCTGCAAATTTAGTGCTTATTTCAATCATTTGTCTTTCAAAAAAAAATATATTGATTTTATAAGTGAAACTTTTATTTGAGAATATTCAATCAAAAAAAGCAATTTTCTAAGAATTTTTTTTAAATAATACTAAGTGAAAAAGTACTAAAAAAATGAATGGTGTTCCATGTCAATACGCAATATACATTACGTTAATAAAGACAAATTGATTAAAAATTAAAAATGAAAAATGAATTTAGATCAAAAGAACCAAAACAGGAGTTATTTTATTTTGAGATAGCAAATTTATAAAAAAAAAAATATACAACAACTCATACAACACATGTTTTTTTATATTTCTCCATTACACTACTTATCACATCCCATGTTTCTCTCTTTTTTTCTTATTGTATATTGTATGGTTGTATAAGTATTATTTCTGTTTTATTTATTTCTTTCTCTTGTATTATAGCCAAGTGCGTGTGTGAGAGTGTGTGCGCGCGTGTGTGTATGTGTGGCTATGCTTATATAAGATTCCAATATTTGTTCCACGATTTCCCCAACAAACGGCCTTGGCTTTTCTTTCATCTCATCTACGAACTTCTTTCATTCCCTCTCTTCTCTTCAACAACACAGCCACTCTTTGCTTCTTCTCTTTCTCTCAACCATAGCCATAGCCACACTACAAAACAAACAACCAACAAGCTTCTACATTAATTAATGCAATGGCAATTGACTGCATAGCTAGCATGCACTCCATGCCTCAACCACCCATCCAAGAAAGCAAAGAACAAGAATCACCATTGGTTTTTGATGCCTCAGTTCTCAGACACCAACTTCAGCTACCAAAACAATTCATTTGGCCTGATGAAGAGAAACCCTGCAAGGATGTGCCTGAACTAGTAGTCCCATTCATTGACTTGGGAGGATTCCTCTCAGGTGACCCAGTTGCAGCAATGGAAGCCTCAAGGCTTGTTGGTGAGGCATGCCAAAAGCATGGTTTCTTCCTTGTTGTCAATCATGGGATTGACAAAAACTTAATATCTGATGCTCACCTTTTCATGGATAACTTCTTTGAGCTTCCCCTGTCTCAGAAACAGAGGGCTCAGAGGAAAGCAGGGGAGCACTGTGGTTATGCTAGTAGCTTCACTGGCAGGTTCTCCTCTAAGCTTCCTTGGAAAGAGACACTTTCCTTTCAATTCTCAGCAGATAAAAACTCACCAAACCTTGTCAAAGACTACTTATGCAACACAATGGGCAAAGACTTTGAGCAATTTGGGTAATTAAAAGATGTCACCTTTTTTCAATTTTTTGTTGATAAATAATTAGCCCGTTTTTCATTTGATTTGACTCTCCTTCTAAATCATGTTTTCCCATATTTACACAGGAAGGTTTACCAGGACTACTGTGAAGCCATGAGTAATCTTTCTATAGGCATAATGGAGCTTTTAGGAATGAGCCTTGGAGTTGGTAAAGCCTATTTTAGGGAGTTCTTTGAAGAGAATAGTTCAATAATGAGGCTCAATTACTATCCTCCTTGTCAAAAACCTGACCTCACTTTAGGCACTGGACCTCATTGTGATCCAACATCCTTAACTATTCTTCACCAAGACCAAGTGGGTGGCCTGCAAGTTTATGTTGACAATGAGTGGCATTCCATTAGCCCAGATTTCAATGCTTTTGTTGTCAATATTGGTGATACATTCATGGTATGTTACTCTTGCCTTTTGGTGCACTTATCTTAGGAAACCAAATAATGAGCTTGAATTTGAATTTGATGTTAATAAAGGTGTTTTGGTTTTAGGCTCTTTCAAATGGGAGATACAAGAGCTGTTTGCATAGGGCAGTGGTGAACAGCCAAAAGACAAGAAAATCTCTTGCTTTCTTTTTGTGTCCAAGAAGTGATAAGGTGGTAAGTCCACCATGTGAATTAGTGGACAATTTCAACCCAAGGTTGTACCCAGATTTCACATGGCCTATGCTGCTAGAGTTTACTCAGAAGCACTACAGAGCTGACATGAAAACCCTTGAGACATTTGCCAACTGGCTTCAACGTAAAAGGAACTGAAATTTCAAGAAGCACATGAAGGCCACATGATAAAGAAATTTGACATATTTGATGGAGGGAAAGTAAAGATGAAGAAGGAAAAGAGAAGTAGGAGTTTCTTCATGTGGTGTTGAGTAATGAACAAAACAAGGAACTTAAAATAGTTCAAAGGTATCAATAAACAAAATTCGTCAGGTAATGCTGTAATTTTCATTTGATATGTTGATGATATAGAAGGGTTCTTCATGTAATGTGCATATGTATATGATATGGAAATGGAAGCAACTTTTCTAAGTGGAAATGTAATCTTTAAAAGGTTATTGACCTCCTACTCCAAGGCTTAACAACATCCGATAGCAGTGATCATGGATTGCATCACATAAATATGGTTTGGTTCTTCAAAAAATTTGGTATACTCATAATATTAAGCAAATCTCACTAAACTTTACATATATAATAGTGATATTGAAAAATTATTTTTAAGGAGTGGCCGCCAAATCTATAATAATGAAATTTAAATCTATAAACTTATGTCAATTACTCAAATATTTTATTACTACCTCCAATCATATATATAAGAAACATTGGACTAAAATCATGAAGACTAAGGAAATGCATTTAAATATGTTAATGGTAATTAATAATGACTTGAATTTATTTTTTTTCTTAAAAATACCCTTAGTATTAGATGAGTAAATGAGTAGGTACCTCTTTAACTACTACAATAAATTAGGGGCATATAAGGTATTTAACAATTAATGTAACTAAAAATAGTACTATTTTTATATATAGGACCAAAAAAAATTATATTTTATTTCTTATATATATGATCGGAGGTAAAATTAACCAAGTCTCAGTGAGTTTACTTAATCAAATCTAAATTTCAGTTTAAGTCAAGTCATTGAATTAACCATATATTCATATTTTTAAAAACATTACTAAAAAGAAAAAAAAAGGGAGAAAAAAGAATTTGGGTCAAGTCAGATAGAATAGTTTTCAAAATAGTAAACCCGAATAAAAATATATATCAGATTTTACTTAAGTTGAACTACATTTTTCTTTTTACCTCAGGTTGAATTAGGTGGTTGAATTTATCAATATACCATAATACCATAACTTGATTGAATTTACACATTTAACTATTTTAAAGAAAGGTGACATTGAAGACTATAGGCCTGTTTATTTTTCCCTTATAACTCTTGCAAATACACGTTCAACAAAAGGAACAATAAGCGTATGTTTGCTTATAGCGTAGAATCAAGTTTTTGAAAGTGAAAAAAAAAAAATCATCCATGTAATAATGTGTCTCCGGATTCTAATTTAATCAATTTTATTATCATACATAACTAAAAACAAACAGGCGGACACTTGCTTTCAAAAAATTTACATTGAAAATAGTGTTTTTCATATTCAGTTGAAAATAAAAAAAAAAAATCTTTTTTTTTTAAGATCACATGTATTCTTCAAGGGAAACAATCATACTCTAGTTAGGAACATTCATGTTATGGTGGGACTAACTCTCCGACCGTGGATTTTTTTCATTCATAAGACTCGACCTGCGAACTTGCTTAAGAGAAATCAAATATGTACCAGTAATCATCCTTATTAAAAAAACTTTATTAACTTGTTTGATGTACTATAAAATCACGTTACAAACATAAATTTATGTTACGTACATTTGGTTGGATCAGGCAAATGCTATTGAGAATAGCTTTTACTAGTGTTTTCTGGCATGAGATTTATGTAAGATTAATTAGACATTTATGTACATTATCAATTTATAGTTATTAAGTTCTTTTTTTTTTTTTTAACCACAGGTATCCTCCACTAGAGGCAATACTGTTCGAGCCGGGAACATCCACCTCATGGTGGGGCTAGCTCTCCCAGCGGGGATTTTTTCCATCCACAATAAAAATACTTAAAAGGGTTGATTTAATTATAAAAACTATTTTAATAGTAATTAAAAATGATATAATATAAAAATAAAAATTTTATGTTTGAAAGTTTAATTTTAAAAACTTTATTTTAATAATGATTTATAAATATTTTTGTGTTTAATGTTGATTGAAGAAATTAAAGAAAAATATCCTTTAGCTAAAAAATTAAAAAATAGTATCAATGTAATTTTTCTCTATTACATCACTCGTTAAATAAATATTTTCTCATTTTTTTTGTTACCCCTTTATTAAAAAAAAATTTGTATAAATTAATTATTCTTTGAAGAAATAGAGTTTAGCAACCACCAACTAATAGTCTTTCCATTTTTAAAGATCTTGGCCTCTGCGAGAGTGAGGTTAAAAACCAGCAAATAAATCCAAAAAAATAGTGGCCCACAATTTCAATGATTCGGTGGAACATGGGTGTTAAATATATATATATATATATATATATATAGAACCAAAAGCGTGCATACGGCGGGATGGAAGTGGGGAAGAAAGAGGAAAGAAAGGAAGAAAGGTAGCAAAGAAGGAAAGATATAGAAGGAGGAGAGAGGAAATTTATAATAAATAGTATATATATAATTTTATAGTTAATTTTTATGTATATTTTAAAAAATATATCATATGTTAAAATGAAATATTTTATAAAATATCAACTAAATTTGTAATTACATAAAAATTTTAAATTTACTCTCAGAAAATCATCCCTTGAACAGGTGTTGGAGATAAAGGCAGTGGAGAGACACCACACTTATTTGGGCTTGCCATGTTTGGTTGGCAGATCAAAAACCCAAATATTTGATTTTGTCAGGGAACGTGTCTGGAAGAAGCTTAAAGGGTGGAAGGAAAAAGTGCTATCAAAGGCAGGAAGAGAAGTCTTAATCAAAGCAGTAGCTCAAGCAATTCCGACATATATTATGTCATGTTTCAAATTGCTAGTTTTTTATGTGCACATATTGAGAAAATGATTGCTAGATTTTACTGGAGTGGAGATGCAAGTGTTAGGAAGATTCACTGGCCGGGTGGGATAAGTTGGCAAGGCCAAAGAGGCATGGTGGGCTTGGCTTTAAAGTTTGGCAGCATTCAATTCAGCCTTACTTGCAAAGCAATGGTGGCGCATTCTACAGGGTGGGAAGTCTCTGCTGGTTCGAACTTTAAAAGCTAAATATTTTCCACGAGTGGATCCAATTCGGGCATGCAGAGGCAATAATCCAAGTTTCACTTGGAGCAGTATTTTCAGCACAAAATCTGTCATGTTGGATGGTTTGCTATGGTGTGTTGGTGATAACAAGGTTAATTCACAAGCTCCAGATAATTTTGAATTTACTTTTGTTTCTGAACTAATGGTGGAGGATAGGAAAGAATGGAATAGAGAAGTCATTTATGAATTATTCCCAAGAGAAGTGGCAGAACAGATACTATCAATCCCATTGTTCCTCTCAAACCAAGAAGATACAATGACTTGGAAATGGACAATGAATAGAAAATATAGTGTCCGATCTGGTTACAGACTGATAATGGAGAAAGAGGCCGAATTAGTAGGATCTTCTTCCTCAATGACATTTCCTTGGTCCAAAGTTTGGTCTGCAAGTTACATTCCAAGATGCAAAGATTTTGTTTGGAGGGCTTGTCATGATATACTCCCTGTCTGCACAGCCCTGCAAAGGAAGAAAATCCAAGTAGATTCAATCTGTCCAATGTGTGGAGAGGAAAATGAAACTGCAGAACATGCGCTAATTTTCTGCTCCCAAGCGGCACCAATCTGGTTTGCATCTCAGCTTGGGATTGCAATTGATGGCAACAATAAAATGAGTATTCAGCAATGGCTACTCAGGTTTCTGAATCACAATGACAAGACTGCAGCTGGCTTAATATTACAATAATTGTGGGCGATTTGGAAGAGGAGAAATCTTTGGGTCTTTGAAAAAAAGCTGATGGAATTTCCACAGGTCTTGGATATGGTGTCAATGAATTGTCCCGCACATGCAGCCTGTACAACCGCAAGTTCAGAACGTCCAACAAAGATTAACTAAATGGGAAGGACCGGAGATAAATGCGTACAAAGCCAATGTTGATGCTGCTGTGTCTTCAAATATGGGTGCAGACATTGGAGTCATTTTTCGAAACCACAAAGGAGAGGTCATGGCTACAACAACTTCTATTCTGCCACACACCCGAGATCCACTACTTGCTGAGGCGTTGGCTATCAATTGGGCAATGAAGACAGCGCACCCAACTACTCTTTACAAGGATGGTGTTTGAATCTGATTGTCAACCATGTATTCAGAGGCTCAACTCATACAATAATGATTTTTCCTACCTTAGTGCAATCACTAATGATAGTAGACTCTTAAGTAGAAATTTCAGTCTTTACAATTTTCTTTCATTCATAGATGTGGCAATTTAGTAGTTGATAGATTATCAAAGTTAGCTTTTTCCTATGGGGAACAATATTGGGTGGAAGATTATCCCCCTGAGTTAGCACAACTTATCAATAATGATGTACCCCTTTCTTCTTAGTTTAATAAAATTATTATGCCTTTCAAAAAATGGTGAGATTAATAAAATTCAATATATATAAAAAAAATTAAAGAAGAGAGTGAGAGAAAAAAAATTAAATGACTTTTTTAGATGATTATATATATGCTCTTTAAATAAAATTTAATATTGAGCATTTATATGTGGTTTAATATTTGTTTATATTACTCTTATTCAAAAATGCCCCTCCTTATGTTTATATATATGTATGTCTGTATGTATAAAATAAAAACATAAAAGTGAAGTAGTAAATTTTGACCATATAATAATATAGACATAATTAAAAAATTAATTTTTCTTATATTTAATATATATATGTATATATGTTTCTCTTTTTTCTTTCTCAACACGGCTATTGAAAAGCTACACAATCAATCAAATGTGTTTATTGAAAATATACTGGTCGGGGTTGGATATAATAATACATAGATCCAATAAAAAATAACATGTGTGTTTATTGTTGTTTTGTGCGATTTTTTTAATGCATTTTTAGCAATTCAGTTTTTTTTTTTTTTTATGGGTGGAGGAGTTGTGTTTTGTTTTCATGCACGTAAAGATGCCATCAGTCTCTAGAGGTTTCATGCCTTCTATATTTGGAAGGGAATACTGAAATTTATAGAAGCCATTTGGCAATTTTATACTGGAATATATGATTAGGGGTGTAATTGGGTTGGGTTAGATCGGATTTGGGGTGACATCGAGTTCAAACTGATTGAATGGTGGTGGGTTGGGTTGGTTCGGGTTTTGTAATTTTGGGTGAGTAAACTGAACTGAACCAACCCGAATATGTTTGGGTTGGGTTGGGTTGGGTTGGGTTGGGTATCGGGTCATGAACATTTTTCCTTTTCTTTTTAAAAAATTGTGGAGATGAAATTAAATTAAAATACAAAATGAAAAAAGAAAAGAAATAGAGAAAAATAATTGAGAAGAACAGATGAAATAGGATTTGGGGAACCACCTCTGTTTGTGTTGCTGCTGCGCCTGTTTTTGTTCTCTCCTTACATGAAAATGAAATAAGATTATGACTTCTTTTTCTGGTTTGGTTCGGGTTGGGTCTATCGGGTCCAACATAGACAAACCCGAGACCCGAACCGAACCAGATCGGGTTTGAAAAAAAATGTCCGAACCGAACTGAGTACCCGAACCGAACCGTTAAATATTTTCGGGTTGGGTTGGATTCGTCGGGTTCAGAGGTTGGGTCGGACTCTCGTCCACTAAATCGTTCAAAATATTCCTGAGATGTATATATTTCCAAGGATGTCTAAATAAATAAATAAATAAATATATATATATATAATATAATATAATGAGACGTCTTCTTCACATGTAGGAAAATTATTATACGAAGCATATTGCGGTGCAATCAGCTTTGACAACACAGAAAAATAAGTTGGGATGATAAATTATCCACGCTCATGAGTAAAATACTAAAATCCATTACAACCGCGAGTGAAAAAATAATTGTTTTCTCTACCCCATTCATTAATGAGATGAGTGCGCTTGAGGGTATCTGCTATGTAGATATATATTTAAAGGTATAGTGTCATTTTAATTTAAGTGTTTTATAGCGAATTTGATACATATTTGATTTATCTTAAACAAGTCTCGATTCAAATGTTGTGGATAAAAAAATTTCGCCAGGAGAGTGTTCCCGACTTAAATATAATTGTCTCTTATAAATAAAATATGTTGTTAAACAAAAAAATTTAAGCGTTTTATTTTTTTAAATTATGATTTTATAAAAGAAATTAAATTAGATTTTTTTTTCATTTTATAATAGAAATTCACATATACCTGTATAAGTAAAGGGCGGGTATAGGGGTTTATCCACATTTGCAAGTACTAGTAGCAGGTAATTACTACCCGTATATGTCTCGGCCGTATTAACATCCCAAAATAGGAAGTATATTGTGGAAATGACCCTCTAATAAAAAAATTCAAAGAAAAAACTCATTTTCTTTAACGATGTTATTTAAGAGATTTGGTTCTTCCAAAATGTGGGAATCATGCTAGAGAATAATAAAATAAAAATAATAATTATTGATTTAAAAATAATGATGAATATAATATTATAAATATATAATAAATCATGATGTTATTTACAATTGATTTTTTTATCAATAATTATTACTCTTAATTTTGTCCTTTTAAGTGAATTCTTATTAGGAGTCAATTTTTTTCTAGAGGTGTGCATAATGAGTTATTTTTTGTCCCTCCTCTAACTGTAGATTTGTTCCTGGGAACATACAGTCAAAGTTTTGAATCACAATTGGGATTACCCACAATTTGTTAGAAAGTAAAATTAAACTATCGTTTGGGATGATGGTGAGTTTTCATTTTTTATTTTTAAAGGATTTTAATTAAATTTTTACAATTCAAAATCGAAAATTAAATACCACATTTTGTACTTTTTAAAATGGACTGAAAATCACAAAAACTGGTTTTTAGTTTTCAGTTGTAAAAATTTAGTTGAAATTTTTTGAAAATCAAAAACAAAAAACTCACAACCACCCAAATGACCCCTAATACAATGACAATTATAGTTACAATTAGGGGTGGGAACAAGTCAGACCGCTCGTCAAGGACTTACAGCCTGACCTACATCAGGTCTAGGCCAGGCCATGCCAGTTTATTATATAGATCAGACCACCAAAGCTTTTTTAAAAGCCTTTATAGCAAAACAGACCAACTGGCTTCAGACCTCGAAAAAGCCTTTTTAGCTTATCAGGCCACCCTTTTAACTAAATAATATAAATTACTGATATTTTTTATATTGTTATTATTATTATTATAAAGACTTTTATTATATTGCCTTATAGTTAATACTTATTAACTTGTGTAAATATATAAGTATATTGTCTTACATAAAAAGTTTGAGTCTATAAGTTTATTCAAATACATGCTTATGATATATTTGAGTACTTTACTATAAAACAGACTTTTAAGCAGATTTTCAGGTTATGTCAGGCTTTTTAAACTGACTAGGCTTGTACCATAAAATAAATTCTATATCAAGTAAATAAGTTAGACTCATGTCATAGATTTAAGGTGCGTTTAGACTTTAAAAATCTAGTTTACTCAACCTATTTCCATTCCCAGCTACGATATACAATGATAAGACCTCAAAAATGATAATGTACTGGATGATGCAATAGTTTACTTTGGACACTGCCGCCACAAATAAGGACTATGACAGTCCCATTCCCGAACTCACCCAAAACAAAGGCCCGCGTCACGTGGATACCATTTGTTGGCATCCCTAGCTACTATATATACATAATCCAACTCCATAGACTTTTTAATTAGTTTTCAGTATCTCTTATCATTATAAACTCCACCTTATAAAATAATCAAATTAAACTATGCACAGCTAGAAAAGACCAAAGAATTTTATGTGCAACACAACACAACTACACTACGCTCTCTGGTAAACCACGACATTTCTTAGTATTTCTGTCACAGATACCTCTCTGTCACTCCCAATTGTTTTCCTCTCACAGTTCATTTTCTTTCTATAACGGTCCAACCGCAAAGGGTGGCACGCATCCTTCCATCCTTTGTCCCACTCCATTAATTTCTCTTCTTTTTCAATCTTATCATCAATATCCAAACCAAGAAGAAGTAACCACATGCTATAAGCATGTTCTATATATGATACTCTGCTTCCAATTTCCATTGACACTCTGCTTCGACCTCTTTCTCCTTATTGACCTTTTAAAAGTTTGTTCAAAACAATAACAGAGGTAAAAGTACCCATATATACATGATACAGTTGAATACTGTAAATATATATATATATATATACAACAAAGAAGCAGGGTAACCCTGAGTCTGAGATAATCTTCTTAATAAGACCAAGTTGATTATTCCATGTGTTGTTTTTATTGCCATTTGGTAAAAGGGTGGGGTACGTAGGGTAGCTGATGCGTCCAATCTGAATAAAATTGGTATTTGGTAACCGTGGAAGCTAGTGACACATTAAATGGTAACGCATCTCTATCTTATGCTTTAGCCTCAATTAATTTGTTTTCTACACACCAATACCTTTCTTTTAGGGAAATTCTAGGGTACCCTCTCGTGAGAGAGGGTTTTGGTACCTTCTTTGATTATTTAATCAATTTCTCTTAACTTTATAGGACAATATTTAACTATTAAAATTTGGAATTTTAATTTTTGAAAAGACTTTTTGACCCCCTATAACTATTATAATGTATTTTTTATCGTATTCCCTCATTTTTTCACATTCTCATTTGCAATACACATATGTCTCATTTAAAATCTATTTTATGTCTTTGAAATAATTTAGGACGGAATACACGACTTGTTCCTACGTAGTTTTGGCCTATTTAATAAAAAAAATGACAAGAGGGTACCAAAACCCTCTCCAACGGGAGGGTACCAAATTGCAACCCTTCTTTTTATATGTATTTATTTCATATTCCTTATTTTGCAGACAAGACAAACTTTTCTTGTCTTTTATTGGTAATTGTGTTCTTTTAATTTATTGGAAGAAGATCTTGTGGGAAAAAAACAAAGCTAAAAACTAACAAGAACAACTGTAACAGACACAACTTAAACTAGTTTACCCTTTCTTACTCACAATGATAATAACACCAATCTCAAAAAAAAAAAAAAAAAAAAATCTTGATCAAGTCTATCTGCTAGCTGTAACTCTAGAGCTACTGCACTTTTTTTTGTAGCTGCAGTTGTTGATTGAAATATATGTTTTTGTCTTATCTGATAATTTCCATTGGTATAAAGGACAAAAGCTCAATAATTTTTCCATTGCTGCTAGTAAAATACACTAATGAGTATAGAAATATGGCTATTGGAGTTCCCATGGCCATATCCTCCCTCCCCTTCTTGATTATTGAGATCTGATAATTTTTTTAATAAGACAACAGAAGATAAGTATACTATTTTGCTGAAAAAGATAATTAAGCATTGAATACTTACAAAAGTGAGCTCACTCATCATGCTGTGACTGGGTTGGCCATTTTAGAAATTAGGACCATGAAACGACAAAAAAAGCATGATCGGATCGAGTTGGTGAATGATGATACCTCGTGTTCTTTTCCTCTCTACTTAAATCTCATTGAACTTATTCTATTAATTTTCACTTCAAATCACATTCTTCCTTAATTACGTGTCAGGACATCTATCATACATAACGGCTTATAACCAAACGCATGAAATCTAATTTCTTCTATGGCCTTGTCATTTCATTAATTTTTTTTTTAAATTATGTGAGGAGATAGTGAAGTGTGTCGGTGAAAGAAACGACAAAGCTTTAACACATGTTCATATATATCCATCTCATGACTCATGCCCTGATGACCTTTTCTAGAGTACCCTGCCTTAACATGAGAGAAAATTAAGAGCTGTTGTGAATGTGTTGCTAGCTTGATAGGACTTTATTTATTCAAACATAAGTTATACGATTCAGAGTTTTCCACGTAACTCAAGACAATACATTATATTAATTTACATTAATTAATTAGGTGTGAGCTTGCCAGAATGGCTCCATTCGTTAGTTTTGTTTCATATGTTGTTCTGTTTTTTGTAATTAGACAAAAGGGAATTTAATTTACTGTTTGAAAATGATGGAATTGGAGGTGTATATATATATATATATATATATATATATATATATATATATGGCATGTTAAATGAGGAATGCATAGATAGATGCGGTACATGGTATCTATGCAAAATCATGAATACATGCATGCATTTAGTCTTTGAGTACAGGTCCCCTGTTGTGTTTATATGTCTCAGGGTCTGAATTACGTACATATATAAAGTCAGATTGGAAATAACTGCGAGTTTTTTTTTTTTTTTTGTTTGAAGACATAAATTTTTATACATATTTTCAGCTAAGATTCAATGTTCTTGTATTAATTGTATGAAGGTGTAAATTAGACAAATGGTTAATTAACTTTGGGGTAACTGACATCAACATGACAGTGCCATGTTCAAGAACTTATGAACACACAACTTGGTTGATACGCGCGCACCAAGATTTGTTTGTCTGATTTTAAAAGAAGGTATCTGCGATCAACAGTGTTGCTTACATCTCATGTGAGGCGCACTTTAATTTGTTTGTAACCGTAGTTGGCAAAACTGTTGGGGATAGGAGATAAAAAACGTAAGAAAGCATTTTTCATGACTCAATATATTTGTCATTTTCGCTCTTGTTTCTTTTTATTTTTTTTTTTCCTATTTCTACTTTTACCTTACCTCAAGAGTTGTTACACTGTGCATGAATAGCATGCTCTTGATATACCTATAGTAACATTCACAGCACATTTTGCAGGGTGATAGTTATAGGGAGAAGAGAGATAGCAAATAAAGAGAAAAAAAAAAATACTCAATGATGTAATAAAAAACAAAGAAATAGAAAATAAGTCTAGAGAAAGGTGTGACAGCATCACAAGAGTGGAGTAAAGAAAAATCACAATTTCCAGTAATGATTTTTTACACTCGTATTTTACATTTTTTTTATAATTTATTTTTCTCTTTTATCTCTGTTATTTTTTTCATTAGACCAATTATTACGTTTTGACTTTCTCTTTTATTTTTTTCTATCTTTCTTTCTTATACATATCACTTCCCACAAAAGTGACGTCAAGCTTCTATTCTCAATTAAATTAAACAAGGTTCCACTTTTATATATTTCATTTTACACTTGACAAAAGAGGTAACATTTTCATATAACAAAATAGAATACAACTTATACAACATATTTTTTTCTTTCTATTTCTCTCTATCACATTCCACATTTCTATCTCTTTCTCTCTATCACATCCCATATTTCTATCTCTTTTCCCTCTTTTATCTTTATATCTCTTTATGTACAATATGTTGTTGTACAAACAAACAACATTTTTCTTTGACAAATCACACTAATGGGCTGTGAGCAAAGAGGAAGAGTCACAATGATAGAAGATAGGTATAATGACCCAACTAATTTTAAACAGAAATTAAAGGGCTACATGCCCGAAATAAAGTCACCTGCAGATTTTTTGGTTTTTGGTCAAAGGACAAAAGCTCATTCTTTTTTTGGTAAAAGAACAAAAGCTCTGACTGTAGAAAACAACGACAAAAAAAAAAAAGATAACAAAGACAACAAGCCATCTGGGCTTAAAGACAACAAGCCCAATATCCCTATGCCCCATCACTGTACATGGTCTCTCGGACAAAATAAAAATTGTGTTACTAGGACTACATGTTGGCCCATTTTACCACCCCATGGGCATTTATAGTGTTATTTGGTATGAATTCGACCCCAAAAATATTGGTAAGAAAAAAGTTTTCAACATGGATTTTGGAAGTATGAGTTTTATCTTCACAATTTTTTTTCGAGCTTTGAAGTAATTGGTTTAAAATTAATCTAAGGATTAACCAAAGAAACTTTAGAATTATAGATTGGTTGAACCAGTCAAATTGTTATTAAACTATATAATGTTTAAATAAAAAAATATAATCAATTCAATTTACAGTCTGACCAGATAAACAGAGCAATCCACTCCATTCCAAAATATAAAACATTGCTTCAATTAAAATATAAGTATAATTTAAATTAAGAGTAAATAGTTAAATTAATTTATAAATAATAGAAATTTCGATGATGAAATTAATTTCTAAATATACATTTAATTTGTTAAATTAATTAAAAAAATTCCTAATGTAAGAAGTAATTTGAATGACAAAATACGATTCTAAATTTTGAAGTGTAATCTTTATTATTGAGAGAGTACACGTAATCAACTGGGTAATATGAAAAGACTAAACTTAGTTGAGTCTATGCATTAATTAAGTTACGGCGGAGGCACACTTACATGGCAACATTAATTTAATTTGTAGTAACTCATGTGAGGACAAATTAAACCCCTGGCCCTGAGTATTAATTTCATGCTACAAATACAAAGTATCGAATCATTCAGGAGGAAGAGCGGGGAGTAATGAAATCTTTTATTAGATCGTGCAATTGCTTTTGCTTGATGGGGTCACGAACCCTCAACCCCATGACAACCACCCGAACCAAAACGCTTCACCACTTCTACACCCTTCTCCTCTATCAGTCTCGCCAGTGCTATCTGATGGTCCACCAGTGGATCCCCATCGCACCCTGTCACCAGCACCCGCCACCCAACCTGTCTCACCCTATCAAAAACTCTAGGACCATTACCAGCAGTTGGATTGCAATACTCATGATCACGGTCAACCCCAACGGGCAACGCTAACTCCCACATCAAATCACTCGCCTGCGGTGGCCAAAACCGGATCATCCGCCAGCCTCAACTCCGAGGGCACCCTCTTGCTCCCGCCAAAAACGGTTGGGAAAATATCAACCCTCTGATCTTAAGTGGCTCCAGGTCATAATCATGTTCAACCTCAGCAGCCACACGTAGAGCCGCGTGGTATGCGATGTTTGCTCCGGCACTACTTCCCATGAGGTAACAATTGGAATAATCGGCGTAGTTTCTCAACCAATCATTTGATTGCGTTTTGATCCAGTGCAGTGCTTCCACTGCATCATCATACGCCGCCGGCAATCGGTGTTCCGGGGCAAGACGGTAGTCTACGGATACGACGACGGAACCGACGTCGTTTGCGAGGTTTACACAGAGATCATGAAGGAATCAGAGGCTGCACGGAAGAGGATGAAGCCGCCACCATGGAAGTAACGATGAGAGGGAGCTTGTTGTTGGGGGAGGAAGAGGAGTGATCGAGTGCTTTGCGGGGTAGAAATATGCGGGCGGAGGTGTTGTTTGATTGGTTGATGGACGCGTCTTTGGTGAGAACAGGGATAGGAAGGCTGGGATCGGGTGAGGGTGAGGGTGAGGGTGAGGCGTGTGGGTCTTCACGCAGGCGTGTGAGGCTGCCGTCCGAATTGAGGGCGATTTTCAGATGGCGGAAGGGGTCGACGGCGTTAAGCGAGAAGGCTTGGCTTGAGCCTGACATAGTACACTACAGCTTGCTCGAGCTTTTATGTTAATGTTGTGAACATTGAACAATGATTGATTTGAGTGCTTAGCCGGCCCCAATAGTGAAGAAGGTCTTCCATTCGATCCACGACGTATACGTTACGGGTCAATGGTTTCGAGACGTTGATTCGTAACTTGTCTTATTTAATATATTATGCCCTCTTTGGTACCTTTTTATCATTTTTTTATTGAATAGGCCAAAATTACGTAGGAACAAGTCGTGCACTCCATTCTAAATTATTTCAAAGACAATAAAAGAGATTTTAAATGAAACACATGTGTATTGCAAAATGAGAATGTGAAAAATGGGAGAATACAATAAAAAATACATGATAATAGTTACCGGAGGTCAAAAAGTCTTTTTAAAAATTAAAAATACAAATTCTAATAGTTAAATATTGTCCTATAAGTATAAAAATACTAAGATCATTTAAGAAAGTTGAGAGAAATTGATTAAATGATCAAAGAAGGTACCAAAACCCTCTCTCACGAGAGGATACCCTAGAATTTTCCATATATTATTCGACCAATTATCTCTGGGGTTGTTGTGGCACCCTTTGAATTTATAGGATGTTACATCATCTCTCTTCCACAGCTCTCACAAATTTCTTAAATTAATATTTTATAATTTTTCATACTTTTTTATATTATTATATTATTCGTATTATTTTAGCAATTCAATCACTTTTTATCTCTAATTCAACAACTCTCACAAATTTCTTAAATAAACCCCACAAACCTATCTCACTATATTATTTTTACACAGTTTTATAATAAAATAATATATTAGACCCCACAACATAAAAAAAATACAGTTACTGCAGTAACCATTCGTGTCTTAATTCACATACACCTCGAAGGCAAAGAAACTCTTTCTTTTTTCTAACGCCTCCCATATGAGCTACTCCCTTGGAGATGCTCTTAGTAACCCTCCAAGAATGAAGCGTCACTTACTGATGCCATGTATTTCCAGACTTTTATATGATAAAGATTTTATTATTTCATTTTGATTCTTGAAAATTAGGCTTTCTATCTTACTTAATTTTTTCAAATCTGTGATTTGGTATGTTGCTTAACCCTAACTCTGACATAGCAGGGCTGGTGAAGATCATTCTGTTTGTACAGGTCATGGTTAGATGATGTTTATACAAGTTTCCTATGATTGGAAATCTATTCTAACTAAGTTTTTTGGCATCCTATTGATTAGATGCCACTTTTCGAATGGTTGTTTATTTCTGAGAACATGGTTACCAGGTTTTGGAGTTAGGTATCTTTCTTTTATGGTGTTGGCTGGCACCTGATGTTTTTATTTCTTCTTTGTATCAGTTTTGCTATATGACCATGTGCGTCCTTGTTCTAGTTTCTTTACAACGATTTTTATAGAAGTATGTCCAATGGTGTTTACATCATTTTTCACACATTTGAACTCTATTCCTATAAATGATGTTTGGGTCTCAATTTTAGTCAATGGGCATCATGTTGAAGTTTCAGTTTGTGAACTGTTCAATTAATTAGTTGCATCCAACCAAAGGAACAGTTCACCTTCAACGAGCCAAATCAATTAGTGCTACACGATTACCGTTCAGGTATATTTCCCCCCATGGTCCATGCCATTGCTCTGGCTCATTAGCAATTGCAAACTGCAAAGAAGGGGATTAAGAAAAAAAAATGGAGCCTTTTCTATCCTGTCATATATGCAGTTGCAGTTGATATCTATAGAACCAAATTCTAGGTAATGTAATGTTATACACAGTTCTTATAGCATCATGGCTTAAAGTAAGAATCCTAAAAAGAAGAAAAGAATTATATAACAACATCAACACAACTTTTTGATAAAAAAATATCAGTCTAAATTTTTAAATCGTTCTAAAATATTGTATTTTGTGGGTGAAACATCAGTAAGTAAAAGGAATGATCGGTATAGTCCTTCATCATGAATGGTTTGAACCAATCAGCAATTCTATAGTTAGCAATATGTAAAAATGTTGAATGTTAGGTCCATGCGAGGCATTGTTACAGAGGATATCTTGACTGGATTTTAATGCATTGCCATGGTGCCATGGTTGGTGTTGTGAGTATTGCATCCCTATGCTGCTAGCTAGTAGAAAATGTTAGGCGTGCTGTGAATTTGAGTTTCAGAAAGTTTGTTTACTTAAATTGTTACGGAGTATTGAAATTTTGTTAGCTGTCATATTAGAAGGTATATATGTGCGTACCTGTACCTGGATTGGCAACCTTGAATATATTAGTATTAACATATTACAATTACAATGCTAAATTAAAAAAAAAATTAACGACGGTAATGCAATTTTAAAAGCAATTGCATCAGAACACATTGTATTTATACGTGGCATATTAGATGACAACTCACTATCTAATTGATCCACGTTGAATGGGTACTACAGAAATTCCCTTTATCTATATCTTTTCAGTCTTGGATCATGTAAGTAACACACGATTCGTGAAGAAAATGTATAATTAGATTTCCGCCGAACCTTGCGAAAATGTAGAAAGGTTGGGATCGATCAATTTATTGCTTTCAAATATAAGGTAGTAGTTTTTATTTTATCAGCACAAGAGTGATATTTCTTTGGGCATGCTTTGCTTTCTTTTGACATATCAATCAATAGTCACTTGACACGCACAGAACATAAACAGTACTGATCAAGAACATGATCCGAATATTGTTTAGATAACTCATGGTCATCAATGAAGACTCTTAACTAAATCAAATACCTTAATAGACATGGAAGGGTCACCCACAAAAATCCCATGTCGACCCCCATCGTAAAAGTGTCCCACCACATGGACGCCCTTTTTCTCGAGCAGTTTTACCAACTCCACTTGCCGGTCCACCAGTGGGTCTCCATGACACCCAAACACAGCAACCTTCCATCCAAGCAATTTGATCTTATCTAAAACCTTAGCCCCACCGTTCACCGTTGGATTGGAATACTCGTGATCACGGTCAGCGCCTACAGGCAACGACAAATTCACATAGCATCAGTAGCGACCAGGGGTAGATTCCAATACTCCTCGCCAAGCCTCAACTCTGATTGGGTCCTCTTGGTCCCGCCAAAAAACGGTTGAATCAATACCAGCCCTCGTATGTTTACCGGTTGATATGATCAACCTCTGCGGCTGCACCTAGTCCCGCGAAGTAGGCAATATTACCCCCGGCACTCTCTCCCATGAGATAACAACGGGAGTAATCAGCGTGACGCGTCAACCACGGGTCGTTGGAGGTTTTAATCCAGTGCAGCGCCTCCACGGAGTCTTCATATGCGGCCGGCAGACGGTGCTCTGGAGCGAGGCGGTAATCGACGGAAACGACGACGGATTGGGTGTTTTTGGCCATGTTGACGCAGAAATCATGGAAGTAAGTGGAGGCGGCGCTGTAGAAAATGAAGCCGCCGCCATGGTAGAAGACAATGAGAGGCAGCTTGGAGTGGTGAGGGTTATCGAGTGCTTTGTGGGGTAGGTAGATCCGAGCCCAAGTGTGTTTGATTGGTTGATGGTTAGGTCTTTGGAGAGAACGGGTGTAGGGAGTGTGGGATCAGGTGAGGGAGGGCTTTGGGGGGTGTGTCTCTAAGCGCGTGAAGGTACCGTTTGGGTTGGGGATGATGCGGAGTGCCTTGTAAGGATCCATAGATGAGTTAACAACTGAGAGGAGGAGACACAAGGAGAATGCAGTAGCCGCAATGGGTAGTGACATGGCGAATTGCGAAGATCTGTTGAAAGTATAGGATAGGATGGCTGAAGTACGCTTTTATCATCCAATGCTAATTTTTTTGGACATTTTATTTTTGTATGAAGACACGTTTTAATTAATTACGTGAAATTTCATACTGATCTGAAGCGACTAATTGACAGTGAGCTTAAAAGATTCTTTACTGAGACCAATATAAGATTGTTTATGTGAGATGATATTTCTTTAGCAAGTGCAAGGGAAATGAAGGAAACTGCTGATGCCTCGTCGTGATCGTGAAGAATCAGGTGGTAAAGAATGGTTTGGAATGTATTGCCTCTCAAGAGTCAAGACAATCGATAACAGCTAGCAAGTAACTACGGGACAAAATCTTAGAAAGGTGTGATGATTAGTGAGCATTGATCGGGGTCTTACAAGTTACGAGTCAAGAAAAAACGTATAGAAAAACAAACAAGAGGAGATAAAATTTTAAATTCCTGAGGGGCGCTCGTGTGTGTGTGTTTTTTTTTTTTTATCTCAACTCTATACTTTTGGTCTATGAGTGTATTTGTATTTAGTTTTTGATGGATTTTGAAGTAAAAAACAAAATCATTGATTTTATGATTTTATCATTACATTGATTTTGATTATTTTTTAAATTCAAGTTAATAATTTTAAATATTTTTTTATTTTTTAAAATAAATATTAAATAAAAATGTTATAACTATGAAATAATAGATTTTTTTTTATTGGTACTTATATCTATTAATATAAATATAAAATTATATAAAAAATAGAACATGTGATATGAAAATTAGTTTAAAATTGATATATTTATAGAGATATTAACATAATATTTAATAGTAAAATATAAAAAATATATTTATATAAGTAATTTCATAAATATATATATATATGATTTTATAGATAAAATAATATATATATGTATACAAGAGTGTGAAATCACTTCAATAAAAAAGATGGACTTGCGCCCATTACTCAATGGACTTTTTTTTCTTTGAAAAACTCAATTTCCGATACACAATAAAAATTGTGCAGATTGAATTTTCGGTTGCCACAAAATAAAAATTTATGTTTCGGAAATTTAATTTTTGGTGTGTAATTTGTGTACAGAAGATTGAATGGTTTGAACACAAGAAAGGAATTATATAACAACATCAACACAACTTTTTGATAAAAAAATATCAGTCTAAATTTTTATATCGTTGTAAAATATTGTATTTTGTGGGTGAAACATCAGTAAGTAAAAAGGAATGATCGGTATAGTCCTTCTTCATGAATGGTTTGAACCAATCAGCAATTCTATAGTTAGCAATATGTAAAAATGCTGAATCTTAGGTCCATGCGAGGCATTGTTACAGAGGATATCTTGACTGGATTTTAAATGCATTGCCATGGTTGGCGTTGTGGGTATTGCATCCCTATGCTGCTAGTAGAAAATGTTAGCCGTGCTGTGAATTTGAGTTTCAGAGAGTTTGTTTACTTAGGAGTGGTTCTGTGTTTTCAGCTTTTGGTTTTTTAAAAAATTGGATTAAATTTTTACAATTTAAAACCAAAACCAAAAATTGAAATCACTCTTTTGTGGTTTTCAAAATGTTTGTTTTCAAAATGTCTGTTTTGAAAATCACAAAAATAAATTTTCAATTGTTAATTTTGAGTTGTAAAAACTTAATTTAAAATTTTTAAAAACCTAAAACTGAAAACTCGTAATTACTCCAACAGGTGTTTAAATTGTTACGGAGTATTGAAATTTTGTCAGCTGTCATGTCATATTGGAAGGTATGTGCGTACCTGTACCTGGATTGGCAACCTTAAATATATTATTAACATATTACAATTACAATGCTAAATTAAAAAAAAATAAATTAAGGACGGTAATGCAATTTTAAAACAATTGCATCAGAACACATTGTACTCATACATGGTGGTTTTAATTATTGTGATTTTATGATTTTATCGTTAGATTGATTTTGATTATTTTTTAAATTCAAGTTTATAATTTTAAATAGTTTTTCATTTTTTAAAAAATAAATATTAAATAAAAATGTTATAACTATGAAATAATAGATTTTTTTATTGGTACTTATATCTATTAATATAAATATAAAATTATATAAAAAATATAACATGTGATATAAAAATTAGTTTAAATTGATATATTTATAGAGATATTAACATAATATTTGATAATAAAATATAAAAAATATATTTATATAAGTAATTTCATAAATATATATGTATACAAGTGTGTATATTTATATATATATATATGATTTTATAGATAAAATAATATATATGTATATAAATTCAATTTGTATTGTTTTTTAATATAGAATATGAAATTCAATTCAATAAAAAAAAATTTTTGTGATTTTAAATTTTTCAGTTCGATTTTTACGGTTTTATATGGATTTGATTGAATATAATATCTCTATCTTTTGAGGCGTGACTCGCGTGAGTAATAAAGTGTGAAATCACTTCAAATAAAAAGATGGACTTGCGCCCATTACTCAATGGACTTTTTTTTCTTTGAAAAACTCAATTTTCGATACACAATAAAAATTGTGCACATTGAATTTCCGATTGCCACAAAATAAAAATTTATGTTTCGGAAATTTAATTTTTGGTGTGTAATTTGTGTACAGAAGATTGAATTTCTAATACACAGATTAAAAAAGTGTGTTACGAAAATTAAATTTCTGGTAAACAGTTTTCTAAATTGTCCAACTGAAATTGAATTTTCGGTAAAAAAGCACTAAGTCAAAATAGAAACTTAGCTTCCGGTCAACATCAATTATATTTTTCTTTTTTTTTTTCTAAGCAAAGTGATTAAATTAAAAGGGAGTACAAGGGGCACTTCAACCCAAACACAATTACAAGAATCATAAGAGCTGGGCAACAGAGGACCCAGCACAAAACAACCAAAAGAATAATACCCTGTAAGTCAAGCTACGATTAATACATAAAGGAAATATAATCAGAAATAAATAACCACCTAATATTACCCATAAGAAAATAACACTAGTAAATCGAGACGCCTCCATGAAAAATGACGCTACGAAGAGAAATCACAATTAAAATTCAGACATACAGTTTGCTGTGCAGACCAAGCAGAAAAATGATAAGAGAAACTCTTATCCTTGGACTTTAACCATATCCATGATCTTAGCTTTATAAGTTCTAACACTTCAAAGGGACTTAAGTCCTTATCAGAAAAAACAGCTTCATTTCTTGATATCCAAAGACTCCATAGAACAGTCAACCAAATAACACACCACCTATCTCGCATTTTTTAGTACAAGTAGGAATGCTAAAAAACTGTTCAAAGTGGTCAATAAATGTATTTTGAAGCACTGAATAGAAGCCAAACCATTCCAAACTAAGCATCCAAACCCGATATGCATAGCTACACTCAAAGAATAGATGAGTAGAGGACTCCTTCCCTTGATCACACCACACACAAACAGCTGTTGAGTACTGAATTATCTTCCTCCTAACTAAATTGATTCTTGAAGGAATTATATCTAACATAACTCTCCAAGCAAAGCAAGAAACTTTAGAAGGGACCAATTTACACCATATAAACCTATACAGTGGAATATCTGCATATATAGACTCGTTAACAATAGCATAATAAGCAGATTTAACTGAATAAGCACCACTTGAATTAGCTTTCCAATGCCAAGTATCATCATTTCGGTCAAGAACATGAACCAAAGATAGGTCCAACAAAAGAAGGGAAAGTTGTGACAATTCCCATTGAAATAACTGTCTACGCCAACACCACTTCCACCTAACTCCTCCTTAACAACACTCAAACATTTCTGCAACAGATGCATCTTTATTAATAGCAATGGAAAATAATCTACTATACCGCTCACAAAAAGGAGTTGAATTACACCAAGAATCTCTCCAGAAGGATGTACTTCTCCCACTCCCCACTACTCGAACACACAGATGAGAAAACCACCTACAAGATATGTTTTCACCATCTTCGATATTCCACAAGTCGGACCACCACCTAGATCCAATAACTCTTTCAGCCCCATTACGCACAGTAGGCTCCCCATAAATAGAATGTAGCACTCTATTCCAAAAACTACCCCTCTCAACTAAAAGACGCCACCTCCACTTTTCTAAGAGAGCAAAATTAAAAGCTCTCAGGTCTCTCAAACCTAAACCCCCATGTTGTTTATCCCTACACACATCACTCCAGGAAACCCATGCTATTTTCCTATGATCCTCATCCCCACCCCACAAAAAAAAATTTAAAAAGAGATTCAAGGTGAAAAATTATACCTTTTGGAGTCTTGAAGAAAGAAAGAAAATAGACCAGGAGTAAGTGGAGAACTTATTTTAAAAGGACAAATCTACCGCCAAAGGATAAAATTTTGCTCTTCCACATTGACAATCTTTTTTCCACCTTTTGAATGACGGGTAGCCAAGTACTCAAATGTTTGGGATTTGCACCAATTGGTAAGCCTAAATATGAACACGGAAAAGACCCAACTTTGCAATTCAAGAACTGATCCATGCTCTCCAACCAAACCAAGTCAACATTAACTCCCAAAAGTTTACTCTTATAGAAGTTGACTTTTAAACCAGCCACTAATTCAAACATCTGAAGTACTGATATAATAGCCCAAACATTACTTAAAGAAGCATCATCCACAAAGATTGTGTCATCAGCATATTGAAGATGTGATACAAGAACACCATCTCGACCAGCAGTATATCCTGTAAAAACGTTATCATGCACTACTTACATCATCAAAGAATTTAATCCTTCCGCAGCAATTAGAAACAAGAAAGGTGCCAAAGGATCACCTTGCCTTAAGCCTCTACCAACTCCAAATTCGTTTGTAGGACTCCCATTAACAAAAACTGAAATTCTAGCAATTGTTAAACACTCTACTATCCATCTCCTCTAATGCAAAGGAAACCCCATTCGCACCATCACAAACTGCAAAAATTCCCAACTGATAGAATCATAAGCCTTTTCGAAATCTACTTTAAAAAATAAACAAGGCTTTTTCCTCCTCTTTGCTTCCTCTAGAACTTCATTAGCCACCACCACACTATCAAATATAAGTCGTCCTTTCAAAAAAGCCAATTATGAATCAGAGATTACTTTGCCAATCACCTTCCTCAGTCTATTGGCCAACAGTTTGGCCAACACCTTATACATACACCCAATAGGGGAAATAGGTCGGTACTCCTCAACTCTTTGGGGATTATTTGTTTTAGGCACAAGTACAAGAAAAGAACTATTAGAGCCTTTAACAAATTTTCCATGAACATGAAAATCATGAAGAAAACCCAAGAAATCATATTTCACCACATCCCATAAGTCCTTAATAAAAGTCAAATTATATCCATCCGGACCAAGGCTTTTTGATCCCTCACAATCCCACACTGCAAGCTTCACTTCTTCTTCAGAAAAGGGTTGAATCAAGGCTGCATCATCTTCTTCTTGCAGAGATTTAAAAGAAGACCCATGGAGGAAAGGTCTATTATGGAAGGTCTCTTGGAAATGACTCTCAAAAAAATCTTTAACTGCCTCCTTAAGTTCTGATGGAGTATTATTCACCCCACATTAGACACCTTCAGACTCCGAATTTCATTTATGACCCTCCTTTTATTAATGCAAGCATGGAAGAACTTTGTATTAGCATCCCCCGCTTCTAACCATCTCAACCTTGATTTCTGAAAACAACAAATTATTCTTCAATGACATATATTCACACATTAAGGCTTTCCACTCCTTCCTTTGTTGCACTTCCTCCGCTTGTAAAGTAGATTCTTCACTTTTCAGATCCAGCCTATTCACATTATCCCTGGCTTCACTAATTTTACCATCCAAATCCCCAAAAACCTTTTTGTTCCACCTCCGCTACCTATATTTCAGTTGTTTAAGCTTCTCCTTTAAGACATAAGTAGCTCTCCCATCCACACATAATTCACTCCACTGATTTTTTTACAAACTCTCTATATCTAGCATCCCCCCTCCAACAGTCAAGAACTCTGAACGACTTTGGACCCCAATTAACTTCCTAATTTTTAACAAAATAGCACAATGATCTGAAATGCCTCTATTCAATCCCCACTGTGAAGACTGCGACCATTGAACCAACCAAGCAAATGACACAAGAAATCTATCCAAACAACTCATGCAAGATCCATTAGATTTATACCAAGTGTATTTTCTTCCAACTAATGGAAAATCAACCAAACCATCCCCTTGAATAAACCCCTCAAAATTATGCATATCATCTTCACGCCAAGAAGTCAACACACCCCTCCTTTCATCCTCATTCCTCACATAATTGAAATCACCACCAATACACAACAAATCACCACCATGATTAGACTTAACTTGAAGTAAACAGTTCCACATATCTTTTTTCTTTTGTAAATCACAGGGAGCATAAACATTTACAAAAGAACAAAGAACATTGTCTTCTCCCCATAACCCCGTCACACTAAGGAAATTTTCCCCTGAAAAACATTCATACAAAGTAAACCTTCCTTCCTCCACATGGATAACAAACCACCTGACATTCCACTAGATGGTCTAAAAACCCAACCAAAATCACCATCCCCTGTTAACGCAGCACAAAACTGATCATAAATTAATTCCCTTTTAGTTTCCTATAGGAAAATAAAATCAACCTTCTCCAAACAAATCAACTTCCTCACCTCCACCTTTTTAATCTCCCCCCTAACCCCCTAATGTTAGAGAAACTACTATCATCAGGATTAAACACACCTATGCAACTCACCTCCTCCTATTAAACATGATTCACACAATTTCTACCAACAACCCTACGGTCTCTATTCTCCATATTTGTCAGCTTTATGATTATTTCCTCATCAGAAATTGTACTCTTAACCCCCAACAATGTCCCGATCCTCCAAACTTCCTTAGCTACATTACCAGGATCCAATTCTATCATACTATTAAGCTGGCTCAAATCAATGTTAGAGACACTTACTGATAAAGATTGGTTCTTATGCGACCTTCCCCTCCGCTTCTTACTGGTAGATTATATTTTTCTATAGCTATAATTTTATACACAAGAATTTATATAATAAAACTATATATATTATATAATTTATAATAATATAGAAAATTTATTATAATAAATATAATATTATATGATAATATATTTAATTATAAACATATATATAAAGTTTAGTTATATAAATATTTTCCTACTGAATTCTATAATTCATATATTTTATAATAATCTAAATTAAATATGTCATTATTTAGTATTATAAAATATATACATCTATATAATTTTTATAATACAACTTTTATATTTATAACATATATACTTTATTATATATAAATATATAGTTTTATAATATAAATTATTATGTATAAAATTATAGTTATATAAAAATATAACTGGTGTTTGACTGGAAACTAAGTTCCCCTTTTTTACTTGGTACTTCATATCAAAAATGAATTTCTGTACACAATTAAAAATTTTATATACCAAAAATTGAGTATCTGGTCGTCACATAGTTAAAAAAAAAGAAAAAAAAAAGAGGGTCCATGGTGGTGGGGATTGGTGTAGGATTAAAGGGAAAAAGGAAGAGGAAAGGGAAAAGTGGGAGGGGAAAGCAGTAATAAAGGAAGGGCCGCAATTTGGTACCCTCCGACGAGAGAGGGTTTTGGTTCCTTATTTTTTTAGATTGAAGGGAGGCATAAAGGCCAAAGTTACATAGGAACAAGTCGTGTACTCCATGCTAAATTATTTCGAAGACATAAAATGAATTTTGAATGAGACACATGTGTATTACAAATAAGAATATGAAAATGAAGGAACTAAATAAAAAATACAAGATAATGGTCATACAGGGTCGGGAAGTTTTTTCAAAAATTAAAAATACCAATTGTAATAGTTAAAAACATTGTTCCACAACTGTAAAAATACTAAGACCATTTAAGAAAGCTAAAAGAAATTTATTGGATGGTCAAAAAGGGTTCCAAAATCATCTCTCGCTGGAGGGTACCGTAGAATTTCTCATAAAGGAAAGTCATAAAATACAAAAACAGGGTTGTAGAGAATAGTAAAAAGGAGTGATGTGAATAGCAATTTCCAAAATTTGCTCTGCCCCCGCTGATAGATTACAATGGGTCAAATGTATACCTCTGATGAGGTGGGCCTTGATCTGCAATATTTGGGCTCGTTTCTCGGTTTCTCCTTGTTAGTCTCCACTCTCAAACTCTCTCCCTCTACTTCGACCAAAAAAACTCTCTCCCTCTACTGTCCAAAAAAAAACCTCTCCCTTTACTACAAGAAAACAGAAACACAAACAGAGCTCGTTTTTTACCAAAAAAACACTCTTTTTGACAAAATAAAAAAAAATGGACTACTTTTTTGCCTTTCAAATATACAATAGTTTTTTTTAAAAAGAAACAGAATTGTAATATTGGCATTTGGTAGATATGCATCTCTTTATGAATGAGTCATTGGCTTTGCAGACGGCTACAAATTAAATAAAGGTAATCAATGCCAACAACATATATACCAAACACCTTCACAAATATGGAGTAATAATTTTTCATTTTATTTTCATAAACAGGAAGGTGTATTATAAATTACACTTGCACACTAAAAATTATCTTATTTTAAGCCTATCATTATCACTTGGTATTTTGAACTTGGACGGCTTTGTTCCAATCTCTTCATAGTTTTCTTCATTCTCTTCGTCTCCTCCATGCTTGTGACACAAATTTGGAATCTGTTTTTTTCTCTTCCCAACACCACCCTTAAGCCAATCCACCACCTCTACCATGCTGGGCCTCTTATCTGGGCTACTATCTGTGCATCTCATAGCAATCATGACCACAGATTTCAATTGTTCCAAATCATAATTCCCCTTCAACTTTGAATCTGCAATGTGATTGAAGACACCCTTTTGGACATACGGTGTGACCCACTGAACAATATCCCTTTTTATACCGCCAGGGAGTTTCTCAATCGGTTTCTTTGCACTGATAATCTCCAAAAGCAAAATCCCAAAGCTATAAACATCACAGCTCTCGGAAACCTTCCCCCACATGGCATACTCTGGCGCCAAGTATCCAAGGGTGCCTTTAACCCTTGTCGTAAGATGACTTACACCCTCTGGTATCAGCTTTGCAAAACCAAAATCAGCAACCTTGGCTTCAAATTCAGAGTCTAAAAGAACATTGCTTGCCTTTATGTCTCTATGAATGATGTGAGGATTTGCCTCATGGTGCAAATACCTTAACCAAATAGAATATATGAATGGAATATTTCAAATACAAGAAATTGAACAAATCAACAAAAAGATAATGTTAAATTTCTAGTGGCAGCTAAGTATATGAATGTATTTGGTAAGACATTTTAGCTATATGAAAAACTTAAATTAAGAGGTCAAACCATTGGTAAGGTAATTTTTTTAGGTAGCTACTAGTTTTTTTTTTTTTTTTGAAAAGTTACTTGAACTTAGTTTGGATACAATTTTAAGAAGAACTTTTAGAAGAAAAAAAAAATAGAATGAATCAAAGAGGTCAAATGAATTTAACTTCTCCATAAGTTGAGATTAGTTACTTATGGAGAAGTTAAAATGGGAGAGTTTTTGGAGAAGGTGGGATACAAAGACTAATTTCAACTTATGGAGAAGTTAAATTCATTTGATCTCTTTAATTCATTCTATTTTTTTCACCTAAAAGTTCTTTTGCAGAAGTGCATCCAAACTAGTCCGTAGTTTTTTTTAGAAGTTCTCTTTTTCAGCTACTAGTTAAAATTTATTACAAATTTATCCCTCAACAACCTCCACTCATCATTATTTAATAATTAATGATATTCTTATATATCATTTTACCATTTTCTACTAATTTTGCCAAATTTTTTTAATCAAATAAGTTAATTTTTCATTTTTCACCAATTGTTACAAAAACACATTCTTAAGCTATATGCCATTGAGGGTATATTACTCTGAACTTGAATATAAACAAAAATAACTAAATTCACACTTATTAAGAAAGTTGGTTAAACTCATTAAATTTTCTTGATAACATGTAAAAAGTACTTGCATTATCTAAATTACCCTACATTCAATTTTATTGAAAATTGTTTCAAATGGACATACTCTCTTTCTATTGGCACATGAATCATTAAATAGAGTAGTTGGAAAGTAAAATTAAAGGGTATTTTGGGTTTATATAATTAAATAGGGTAAAATTAATCAATATTTACTTATATTTTAATCTACAAAATATGAATATTTTTATTTATATTCAAATCTGGAGGAAGTAGTTGTGAACGAGAGACGTGAAGGTGCACTTACGCTAAGCCTTCAGCTGCCCCAATTGCTATGCACATTCTTTTAGGCCAATCTAATAGACAATCGGTAGCAAGTTGACCATGCAAATGAGTGAGCAAGCTGTGATTAGGCATGTAATCATAGACAATCAACCTTTCTTCTCCACCTGCATAGAACCCTCTCAAGCCCAATAAATTCTTATGTCTCACCCTTCCAAGTACTTCAACCTCAACTGCAAACTCCATCTCTGCCTTTGCAGTCATCGTCTTCAACCGCTTCACAGCGATCTGCAAGTAAATTCCATATGCAAGTTTAATTTATTTTTATGCGTAAGAAATTAAAATTAATTAATGTCTCGTAGCTAATTAATCAAAAGTTTATGTTAATTTGAAAAAAAAAGAATTAAAAGGAAAAAAATTTATATATATGAATATATAATTGCCTCGACGCCTTTACTTGTTCGACCCCAATAAACACTTCCAAATCCACCTTCTCCAATCTTGTTATCTTGATGAAAGTTGTTTGTTGCGCGAAGCAACTCCTTCAACGTGTATATTTCCCATGGATAGTCCCTATTTTTCTTCTCTACAGTCCTACAAAAATAATTAAAAACAACAATTAATAACGAAAATCAAGAGGTGGAATAATGAAAATTATATATAATTAAGAATAAATTTGTTGACATAAAATGGATTGGGATTAGTTTGATGAAATTAAAGCATACCGTTTTTGGGATTGCTCTTCTTCAGAGAGAAAACAACAGAAACATTTCAAGTGCATTTCTTTGTGGAAGAATCTCTTGGATGGTATTTAGGAATCTAAATTCGACCCCTATTGGAAAATATATGGATAAGTAAGAAGTTTTCAAGGAAAGTATAGGAGGAAGAATTAAGAGAGGGAAAAAAAATAGATTTGCAAGAAAAAAGCAAAGATATATCGGCAAATGCAAAGAAACAACAAGAACTAAGAAAAGGCCTTATGGTGACGACAAAGAGGTGCCTTGGAAGTCAAGGACTTTTTGAGGTTAATGGTGGAAACGCAAGGCAATACTATTATATGCCTCAAATGTTGGTATTTTATATTACTAGCTATTATATGTCAAGCAACATCTTCCATTGGAAATGTCACACATTTATTTATATTCCTGTTGGACTAATAACCATCCTTAAGCGTTTATTCAATTAATTACTTTATGTAAGCTGGATGGGTAATTTAATACCACTACTATATAAATTTGTCTTTAATTTTTAATCAATAGATAGTGACACAATAATTGCTAATTCTTCTCTTTTTTCTGATAGAACAGTTTAAAATTGACCATGAAGGTGAGTGAGTGTACAAGGCTAAACATATATGTCTAATGAAGCTTGTTAAACGTTTGGCTTCTAACTAGTTGACAAAATATCTTAATCAAAGACAGTTAGCTGTATAGCTCGAATATATAATTATATATTATGGAAATAAAAAAGAATGATCATCATGAGTACTAATTGTGCTTTTGGGACAAGTTTTATTAGAATAGGGGTCCAATGAGGGGTTTTGGTCTAAGTAATACAATTTTTTTTTTTTAAAAAATAAGATAAATAAAAACATTTTTAAAATCAGTTTTTAAAATATTGTTGTCATATCAGTTTATTTTTTGGTTTTTTTTGTTAACTTTTGGGAGTTAACTGTGTTAATTTACATGATATAATTAAATTTATATGTGTTGTATCACATAGATGAATGCAATGTTTGTTTAAAAAACTTATTTATATTAACACAGAGGATACTAGATATAATTTATTGAGTTTAATTAGTATGTACTGACAATGTAAAAGAGTTTTACACTGACGTTTAATCATGATTCTTCATTTATATGACTTTTAAAATATTAATTAGTAAAGTCAACAAATTTACCATAAATCAAGGATTGTGATTAGCTGTAAGTGTAAAACTTTTTACACTTGCATAATCCTTTTTCTCTAACTTAATCCGATGAATAATTTTTCAATGTTCCAATTAATGAAAATAACTTATCATATAAACAAGCTTTTTTTTCCTAAAATACTTTATTTTGTATAAAAATTATAAAATAATAGAATAATTATTAAGTATATCCATCACTTTTGTGGTTCACTCATTCAATTATTATTATTATTATTATTATTATTATTATTAAAATTAAAATTAAAGATGATTATACAGACCTTCCTAATCATAAGGCTAGTATACACTCAAACCTTTTTAATTTGAAAATTACACCTATTTCTTTTACTTTATGTATTGTTCTTACACTTTAATATATACTTTTTTTAAAAAAAATACTATACATACTTTCCTTATTTTTATGTACACATATACAATACATAATATGGGTTTGGCAAGGGGTGGACCACAATCTACGTGGTTTAAAATGTAAAAATATGATAATTTAAATTTTTGATCATCAAATTCAATACTCATTTTATTATTGATAAATATTAAATTAATTTTCAGTTATTTTTATGAAATATTGGTTGAAAAGAATAAAAATCTAAATTAATATGTAAAAATCCACCATCCAACTTTAAAGTTACAGATTTTCATTGAAACTAACATAGATTGTATAATGTAAATCCATATTTTTCTTTAAATTAAACTCAAATAGTCATATAAATTATTTAATAAAAAATAAAATTATTCATTCATCTTTAATAATTAATAATATGTATGCTGAAATATGTGGACCAAATTTTGTTTAATCCATTCTAGAATCGTCCAACATAATATAACCTTTGAAAAACAAAATAAGGGGAGTAGCTAAAATTCTCTAAAAAAAGTAGGATGCAAGTGTAATTAAAGTACGTTAACTTCAAAGGAAGTAAGTTAAGTGAAATTATATTATTATTATTATTATTATTATTATTATTATTATTATTATTATTCATGTATTGGAAGATATTTCACGCCTCATGATTATTTTGTTACTATAAAAAATAATAATAAATTGTTTGAATATAGAAGAATTTAAATATAATTAATAAATTAAACAAAATAACATTTAAATATTTTTAGTTATTACTTTCTATATTTTTAAATCATTTTGTTATTCTTTATCATATTTTCTCTCTTTCGTCGTCTTATTATTTTCCCTTTCTTCTTGAAAAAAAACTCACATGTTTAACGTAATTAATTAAACTGTCTTTTTATAGCATTTTTTTCATGTTGTCAGTAATTTTACGTACATACTTCTTTCGTTTGTGCGTTCCGCTTTCTTATGTCCATATTGTGTTGAATAAAACTAGCTGAAAAGCTACTTGAAAGTTTTAAAATTAGTTGAAAGTTGAAAAGTTCGTTGACAGTTTAAAACTAGCTGAAAGCTGAAAGGTTATTGAATGTGTTTGGTAAAACTAACTGAAAATTGTAAAATGACATTTAAGGACAACTTTAAATATTAAATAATGATAAGTGGGGGTGGTTGATGACTAAACTTATAATTAATTTTCAGCCAGTAGCTGAAAATTGGAGTTTTTTTAAAAGCTACCCCAAGTAGCTTTTTAAGAAAAGCTTGTAGCTACCCAAAAAAGCTACATCCTCAAACACTGTAATGGTTTCAGCTACTATTTTCAACTTTCAGTTAGCTGAAATAGCAAGCAAAACAAACTCTCTATGTTACGTGAACTTCATATATTATCATAATTATTATTGACCAATCAAGGAAGGTTATGATGTCAAGTTTTTAAATATAAAAGTAGTACGTCATACGTTTTTTTTTTTTTTCTGATTTATCCTATATACATGTCTAGTATGAAGTCAGGGATAATAAGATGACATGTTTCCATGATTAATATACATTTTATTTCCTCTTACCTTTTCCTAACCAAATAAAATAAGATGAGTTTTCACAAAATTTTTAAAAGGGTGAAATATATTTTTAGTCCCTCAAATATAATTGAGATTTAGTTTTAGTCCCTGTAATTTAAAATAAGTGGAATTGGTCCCTCAAAAAGTGAAAATACTTATTTTTAGTCCTTATCAATAAATTTTCGTAGCTAATCTGTAGCAAAATCTGTAGCTAAACTGTGCAAAAGAACTAATTGATGTATTTTCAATTTTTAAAGGACCAAAATCACTGGTTTTAAATTAGAGGGACTAAAACTAAATCTTGACTATATTTCAGGGACTAAAAACATATTTAACCCTATTTAAAATCATTTTAATTTTGTTCATTTTTTCTTTACCTATTGGTCATTTCCTATCTTGTTAATTTTTCTCTGCATCCAAATCCAAATAAAGCATAAAATTAAATACGTTACAAGATTGGTGGACAAAATGTTCATCTGTAGCAATATTGTAAGTTTTTTTAAGTCAAAGTAGCAACGTGAGCTTTTTTTTTTGTAATAAAGTAGTAATGTAAGCTTTTTTTTTGGTCGAGAAGATACTTCATAAAGGCTGGAGGCCCAGCAGGGGGGGGGGGGGCCAAAGCCCAACACAACAGAGAAAACGCAAATCTAAGAAAGATACAACAAGATTTGCTCTCTGACAGAAAGAAAGGAAATTAACGCTTCTAAATCTAAGAAACCCTAGAAAAGCGGCGAAGATCTAGGGGCTAGCTAAAGCGGACAACAAAACAACGATTAAACTTCACGGAGGCGGATCACCACTGGATCGGGCTTGCTGAGCATCAAGAAGTAGAGCATGGCGGAGCTCCAGAGGTGGACTAAAGACCCAGTTGGGAGGGAGAGACCCCCTGGAAGCCATCTGCGCAGAAACGTGGGCAACAGAGTTTCCTTTTCGATTTGTCCAGGTAAAGGCACAAAGGTCAAAGGAAGTTTTCATGAGAACAATATCTTTGATAATGTGTGAGATCTCCCCCAAATTGATTTCCTGCCTGCAAGCTTGAACCAGCTGGAGCGAATTGGTTTCCATAACTATCTTGGAGAGGCCCAAATTGACAGCGGTTGAGAGGCCATCACGGAAGGCTATGCTTGAACAAACTAATGTAACATGGGCTATACAAGTTACAAATGATTATGGGCTTAGCATTAATGCTCGCATCTTGTTAATATATCATTAGGATTTCATAACCGGACGGGGCTTGTGCGAAGGCACTTTCCTATGTATCAACTAAAAAGCCGTCACTTTTTTTTTTTTTTATCGACAAAAATATTGCCATTGATTTAAGAATTTTATACGGAAATGATATTGTACGCTAATTTTTGTGAACAATAACTGACGAATAATTTTCAACCGTTGCTGTTGTTTACATTATCTTTTTTTTTGTCGTATTTAACCACAAATTTCTCAAAAGTATAGCCATTGATTTAATCATCGAGTCGAGAGTTATGGTTAGATAAAACCCCTTATAAGAGTGATGGCAACAAGATTCAAACTCCTAACCTGATAAATATAAAATAATGGTCCACCTGATTTGCTATTTAATTTTTGTTCACAATAGTAATATGGTCTTTTTATTGTTTTAAATAAATGGTCTAAACATAAAGCTCAATTTCACATAGAAACTTGTGTAGACTGCTCCACACTAGGGGTGTTCACGATTCGCGCAATTTGGATTGATTTCGAAGCAAAAAATCATTTCGATCCAATTGATGATTTCATCTTCTGATCGATTTTTATTATTTTTAAATTCGATTCAATTACTATGCCAATTTTTGGATATAAGAGCACCTATTTGAGAGCGCTTCCGTATAGATACGTCCTCCTGAGTTTTTTATGTTTATTTATTGAGTTTCGTAAGGGCGCTCCCGTACCTAAACACCCTCCTATTCCCCTATTTTTATTTTGTTTTTACCCTTAAGGGCGATCTCGCCCTAAACGGGAGCGCCCTCCCCTTTCCTCGTTTTAATTTTTCCCTTAAGGTGCTCCTGGAGCGCCCTCCCGTTTCCCCCATTTTTTTTTATTTTACCCATAGGGCGCTGAGCGCCCTACCCATCCTCTATTTTATTTTTAATTTTTCCCCTTGAGGCGCTCATGGAGCGCCCTCCTCAGCCCCCCTTTTTTCCATTAGGGTTCCCCTTTTTTTATTTTGTTTCTCCCTAGTCCGGAAACAGATCACGTCTCTCTCGCCCTCTCGTCGCTTTCAAGGAGCTCCGTGGATGAGGAGCTTCCACCACCGCCTGCGAGACCTAATTGCAGCAGCCACCGTCCTCCTCACCAGCCACGTGGGCACACGGCAAGCGGCAAACACCAACATGCAGGCACGACGAGACACCGTGAGCAGCATCGTGCGAGCTACGCCGTGAAGCACCGAGACAACTTGCGCTCTCCTCCCCCACCGTTAGCCCCATGCCGTGCGAGTTCTCCACTGCGAATCGTGAGCTCTCCGCAGTGAACCCTAAGCTCTCCCCCCTCCGTGAGCATCGAGGCACCTCGCGCAAGTTCTTCACTGCGAAGTTTATCCGGATGAGTTTTTATTCGTGGGATGTATCTAGCTCAGTTATTCTCAATTTCTTCATTCTTATTCTTATCACATGAGTTTTTATTCCTAACCTCTCTAAATTTTCCACGATTTATCTTGTTTCGCATGTCATATTCTGCATGTTATGTGGGGATGGATGTTCTTACTCAACCTTTTTGCCTTTTCTATCTGATTTTTGCAGAACAATTGACTGATAGGCTTTGAATGAAATTTTGTTATTCCTTATTGAAACTCAATTAAAGTGATTCAGTGAAAAGCCTCTTACTCATAGCTTTGAGGGTAGCACTGGAATTGTTATACTTTTAATGCAGAATGCGGTTCGGTACCTTCATGATCATGCGGCTTTTACTACTGCTGTGGATTTAAATTGCTCCCCTGTTATTGATTTTCTTGGCAACAATTGGTACTCCCGGCATTACCTTTGGAGCAGAAACCAGCTACTCCACAGGTGTTGGCAAGTTTGCAAAGTACAATGTTGGCTTTTGCTTGAAATTGCCAAGTTCCAATGCTTCAGTAATTTTGTAAGTAATTGAGGTATTTTTAACTATCAAATGTTAAATTAGCACACGGAATGCATCTTTGCTGAGCTAAGTATTTATAGATCCGATGATTATGTTTTTGGAGTGAAACTCTTTGTTTTACCGGGATGTTCTTTCTTTGATAATTTTTAGATGTATTTGCATGGAGGAGAAACAAAAAGGCTTTCTGGTTGCCTGCTATTGCACCTCTTCTATCAGTTATACTGTCAACTTTAATTGTGTATTTGTCAAGAGTTGATAAGGATGGGGTTAATATACTAAAGCATGTCAAAGGAGGTTGTAATAAATAGATGTATGCACACTAACAGACACACCTGCATAAACACTGACATTCTACTTGAAAAGTAACTAGCTATTTGGGGTTATAATAATACCATTTCTGTATGTTCTACCTAGAATTGGAGACTGTTTATTTTCTACAAGTGGTTTGGCTCATAAATCTCTGTCACTTCTATGTTATTAGTATACAAGCAGTGTTGTGTAATGATGTCAATGGCAGAGGCAGAATGTATGGATAGGAAATCTTAATGACATTGGTGCCTTATCTTCATGTTGATTGCACATCCCATGATATCCAGCTCCTTCTCAACCTTTATATTTTGTACTTCTAAAAGATCAAGTTTAAGAAACCAAGGTACCAAATAATTTCCAATTTGGCTATTCTCACTGTGGTTGGCATCCTTTAGAAGAAATGCCCATTTTTTGGATATGAGCGTTAATAATTCTAAAAAAAACTATATATTTTGGTATTTTACTTAGATGTCAGAATTTGATTAATTACCCAAACTAATTTTCATCTTACTGCTAAGAAATCTGGCTAGAGTTTCTTTTCCTTTTCAATGTTATCCATGACACTCCTCAGATCCCTATATGCTGATTCCTGAGCTACCTTTTTAGCGTCAATTAAATTAATAAAATGAGTTGTATGTTTTGCTATTTCTGTTGTTTGAATCGGTATAGATTGCTGAATTAATAAAATGTTCTTGAAATAGTCAAATGAATACAATTTACTTGCTTTGGGCTTTTGACCATATATTGTTTGCTTGTTGTAAGTTGATTGAGGATCTTAGGCACCTTTTGAGTATTTAAACTAAGCTATTTATATAGCTAGCAAATTATTGTTTCTTCTTTTGGTGTTCAATCTCCACGTCGTGGCTTGAATTCTCATAGTAGATAGGATAATTGTTTGCTTTTCTAATATAATGATAATTATACTTTCCAGAGACCATGCATTACAATTGAGTGAATTTTAGACTTAGTTTTTGGTTTTCTGTTCTATTTAAAGGGTTACATTAGCAACAACCAAAGCCTTTCTCCACTATGTTCTATTTAAAGGGTCAAATTTATATGCTTTGATACTGTGTTTAGGTTTTGTTTTGTTTTTTCTAGACCCAAGCTTGGTATTATAGAGTTGGCAATATAATGGGGGATGGGGGAAGTGGAAGAAGGACGAAGGAAGTGGCTGCTTTTCTAATCATGCCATAGACAGTGATGATTATAATTATTCCCACCACCTCCCATTGCAAATTCCAACTGATCCATTCTTGTCTTCTTTAATTTCTAATATCATTTAGGTGGTTCACAAATGCCTCTTTAGCACTTTATAATTCCTAAAATTTTTCTACTATTCCCACTGCCACTAGTGCCATGTTCTTTTGTCTTCTTTTAGAACCTGATGAAATGTATGTCATGATCCCATTCCCATCTATTGGTTCTCCATTCACTAAACTCTCTCTGTTAGATTGCGATGAACAAAGTTCTGACATGCCTATAATTGTATCCTCAAAAACCTTGTTGTTTTGGCAAATAGCTAGAACAATCTCAGGCACTAGTTTGTGATAGTTTCCAAGAATAGAACATAATAGCTAGTCTTAACTAAGGTAGTATGCTTTCAAACAATAGTAGAAAATATTGCTAATTTAGACTCATCTTTGATTATATTTAGAGACTTCAAACTACCTATAGGCAACAATTTTAGAATGCAATAAATATATTGCTAGCTCTATGAAGTGAATTTGATCTTTTGATACTTGAGCTTCTAATCTTCCAAAAACTTGTTCCAAAAGTAGTGATAGGTGAAACTGAACTGAGATAGAGAAAAGTAAGAATAATACTTTGTAGAGTTTTATTGTACTAGAAAAAATACAGAACTAGCTTGATAGATAGAGCAATACCCTGCTCCCTGCTTTCTTTGTTTGCCTTCCAAAAACTGTACATGTCCAATTGTTCAATTTCTTTCTTACTATAGCCATATTCTGTACAACCACACCTACAGCAACAACCACATTGCCCTTTGTTAGCTTACAACAGGACCCTGCAGCATCAGCAGACCAATTAAATCTTTCACTCTCTAAACCCTCAAAGTATTTTGCCAATGAGCTTCTCTTCATGCAACAAATTGTCCCTGAGAATAATCAGAATCAGCAATTGCTTGTCAATGTTGAAGCCTCTCTGGAATGTCTTTCGCATATACTTTCTGAATTTTTATGTGATTGGTGAAGTCTAGGGGTTTCAAGACAAGAATTTTGGGAAGAAATTGTTTGTTTTTTGCATTAGAATTTTGAGAAGAAACAAGTAGAAATATTCTGAAATAATCTCTCTAATTTTTAATCACTACAACTTTACTTGCCACATGTGCAGCAGATTGAAATCCTGACACGGGCTCTGCCACACTTAAGTGTCAACTAGAATAAGTATAGTTTGATTTTGGTTGAATATTTTCATTTTAAATCATTGCTTCAATAAAAAACTGCTTGCTGGTAATAATGCTTGATACATACATACTTGATTGTCTATTATTTAAATAATAATATTAACGTGTAGGGCTAAGTAATAGCTGCAGCAAAGTTAGCTCCAATACGAGCATTTAGTTGAGTAAGGCCCGTAGTAAATATGGTTAGGATCTAACGTTTTGGAATCATATTAAATAGTTATGTTTGATTAAAATAAATATTGAAATATATGTTGTTAATTATTGATACTAAAATTAATTTTAAATTAATGGAATTATATTTAATTGTCATTAGTGTGTGTGTATATATATATATATATATATATATATATATATATATATATATATATATATATATATACCTCCAGTTCTTTTTATAAGAACCTATCATATTCATTTCTCTGTTTTTATTTTTTTTAATAGAAGAAAAGATAAAAACACCAAGCAAGGAAGTAATCAGTACTCAATAAAGACACTAACATTCTCCCTCTTCTCTCAATAAAGACACAAAATTTAATTATGCCCATATATCATAAATATATCTTTGCTCCTTGGAGGAATTTGATCTGGGGTTAACCCTTCTACTTATCCACATAATTGGGCATATTATTTTTCTTTGTCTTCTTTACTTTTAATTTGCGTTTGTTCTATTCTAGGCAAGCCTATTATTGTAAACTTTCAGGCGTACTCTAAGATCATATCCTTAGGATTCTCGAAGAAAGGCTAAAGGTAAGATTATTTTTTTTGTTGAGTCATAGGGGTTTTGCCACTTTCATCTTGAAACGTGGCTACTGGATGAGGGAAAAGAATATATTTATAATATTATACCTTCCATAGCTATGCCACATATATAGTCCCTTCTTGTTCATATCCTACCCAATCAAAACGAATATATTTATAATATTATACCTTCCATTGTTCATCTAGCCTGGAATCTTTACTGTTTTTCAATGGCAATAACAACGTACACGGTTTATATGACCTTTTACTAAATTACAGGTGACAAACTAATGATTAACTTTCGTTGTAGCTTCCTATCCGTTTTTTGTGCTTCATCGACTTTGATGATTACTCTTATATTTTTTATCTTTTTGCTGACTAGCTTTTATTATTTGCATTCTGCAGAACTCTTTTGACCTCACTGTCTGGTGTGGATGTACCTGTTCTGTGCTCTCTTGTGCCGTTTCAAAATTCTGCTATGTCTCTCCTGCTGTATGTGATGAGTCCTTTACTTCATTTTCTTTTCTTTTATTCTTTCCATGCTCTGTTTCTGCAATTTTTCAACTTAAGTAAATTATTGAACTATCATACCAATCGTTTTACTCATATTACTTGGGTAGGAAGCCTGCATAGCTATGCCACATAGTCCCTTCTTGCCAGATATGTTCCTTTGCATTCTGATGCAACCTTGTTCTCCCCATTTTGGTCCCCAAGAGTTCTTCACTATCCAGTAACTAGTTCCATCAACAGTTGTTCCATATCCCACAACCGCGACACCATGATTTAGTTCTGTGCCACAGTCACCAGTAAATACTCCCAGCAATTATTAGTATACAAAATTTTAAGATTTCCATTAGTTAAATATTAACAGAGCAATAACCCCTTCCATGGGACTGGGAAACATGTTTAGTGGTAACTAATGTGGGGTTAGATGAACAATGAGAAAGAGGTCAAATGCATTAAAATTTAAATCCAAATGTAGTCTTTACAGAATTGGTTTTAATAAATAAACTAATGAAAAAAGGAGCATCAGAAAAGTTATAATATTATAAATATATTCTATTTGTGGCGGTCAAACCAGTAATACACAGTTTTACAAATATATTAATTTTGTGGCGGTCCCTAGTGCAGAATTTAAAAAAAAAAAAAGAAAAATGGGAGGGGTGTTTTGGAAGCGCCCTACTTGTTAAGAGTCTACTAGAGCATAAAATACAAGGACGCACGGAAACGCCGTTTTAAATAATACGGGAGCGCCCTAATAGGCATTTTTTGGCATAGTGAATTTACATTAGATTGGTTTGGATTAGTTTTCGGTTTTTTAAAGAGATAATAAATATTAGATAAAAATGTTATAATTGTGAAATAATAATAAACATTTTTATATTGAAAGGTATATTTATTAATATAAATATATAATTATATAAAAATGAGAACATATGACATGAAAAACAATTTAAAATTAGTTAAAAATTGATATATTCAATAATAAACGGCTCCAGAACTCGATCGACCCGACCCGACCCGAACCCATTTCTTTGGTTTGGGTTGGTTTTTCTGGATCAATTCGGTTTCCATTTCCTCACCCTGAAGGTGTTTAGGTAGGGTTCCACGACCTCGAGATATAAAAAATCTATATGAAAAAGTTAATTAATCTCATTTTCTTTCCCCTATGTTTCAGATTGTGTTCCTCTCTCATTCAATGCGAGTAAATTAGTAAATTGGTCCCCGACTTTTTTAGGGTCATGCAGTTTAGTCTATAAGAAATAAAAAATTTCAATATAGTCCCTGACTTCTTGTTTTTTCTTTCACTATAGTTCAACTATGTATTTTCCGTTAATTTTTTTATGATGTGTCACGTTTCATGACACTGTCACATTATTTGTCATCGGGAAACAAAAATAACGTCATTGGAGTTGAGACATTCCAATGAAAAAGGGGGAGAAGAGAGAAAATTGGGAAGCACATAACAGTTGGAGTTAAAGCTTTTCAAGCTATAAATTTGATAAAATCACATCATTTTTGTGTTATAGTGGACACTAGAGTGATAAACAGTTAGACAGAGTGTCACTAAACGTGACACATCGTAAAAAAATTAACGTTTAACACACAGTTGGACTATAGTGAAAGAAAAAACAAGAAGTCAGAGACTATATTGGAGTTTTTTATTTCTTAGGAACTAAACTGCATGACTTTAAAAAAGTCAGAGACCAAATTGCTAATTTACTGTTGTAACCACCATTTACTAGCAAAGTGCACACGAAAGTTAACCACCGCCGTCTACCGTGTGCTGCCATCATCTCTGACAACAACCATTATTTTCTCCATGCGTTGGGCATATCGAGTCGTCACCCTTCAATCTTCTGGGTTTTGGTCATTCCTCTCTAGCCAGGCCTTTAATTTCCTGTTTTCAGATCTTCCCTTCCACTCAAATCTTCCCTTCTCTTCTCAGATCTGTTTTTCTGATCAAGCATGCATCTCTCCTCAGATATATTTTCTGGTCAAGCATGCATCTCCTCTTGTCCCCATTTCCCTTCCAGCTCACGATTCTGGTCAAACAGCTGCGACCAATGATAGCCACCACCAGTGACCAGAGACAACCGCAACAAGCATGACACTATTTTTCTTCAACTACGAGCCACCGTTTCTCAGATGCAATCTTTTATAATTTGTATTGTTATGTTTGTGGAAGAAAACAGAATGTGGTCTTGGAGGTTCACGCAACTGTGCAGCAACAGGACAATTGATGTTTAGTGATGGTTCGAGTGTGGTGGGAGGTGGTTGAACCGGGGTGTTCGAAGCAAACTGAGGGTTCGTTTGATTTACAGTTGAGTAGAATTGATTCTAGAAATGAATGGTTGAGATGGATGATGCACATTTTACGAAGTACGTTGGACGGAAGTGATTTAAAATCAATTCTGCAGAATTGATTCTGACTGTTGCAAAATCTAAAACAAACGGGCACTGACCCCTCACGGCCTCACTCATCTTTTGAAGCAAAGAGCAATCTGGGAGAAATGTGAGATTTGTGGGTGAAGCACATATACGCCTTTTTTTTTCAGCTGATTTCTTTTTTTTCATTTATTTTATTTAAAAGTATTTTTTATTTAGGAACCGATGACCCAACATGAACCACCCCTTACTGATCGGGTTGGTTCGGTTCAAGTTGCATGTTAAAAATCAAAGAACCCGACCTAACCCAACCCAATATCATTTAATTGGTTCAGGCATCAAAATACCCATAACCCGACCCCACGCGATCCGATTACACCCTTAATATATTTATGGAGATATTAACATGATATTACATGATAAAATCATAAAAAAATATATTAGTATAAATAATTTCATAAATATATGAATATTTTATAGGTAAATTAATATATGTTTATATAAATTTTGTTTGCATTGGATTAATTCGGTTTTGAATGTAAGATCCAAATTTTAATCCAATCCATTAAAACAATTTATTTTTACAATTTTTAATTTTTAATTTTTGATTTGATTTGACTTACGACTTCTCAATTCATTTTTTTATGGTTTGCATTGGATTGGATATCAACAATCCTACCGGTACCCCCCGCCCACACCACACAGTCCAAATGGTTTTTCTTTTTTTTTGGTTTCAAATTCTGACAGTCGTATTTTTTGAAGTCATATAAGTTTATAAACGTCACATAAATATATTCATATAATATAATATAATGGCGGCAGTCTTACAAATGTGACATACTATTCATATGGTGGCGGCAGTTTTACAAGAAAAAAGGAGAAATATATTATAAATTGCTTCGCTTAAATTAAAGCACTTTAGCTACCAGGCTAGCTAGCACTAACCCCCTCCCACCCGATTTTATGGGAAGCTATCTTTGTGGGGCATTTCGCTGCTAGTTCTGTGCATGATCTTGTCATAATATATGTCATATAGTTATTAATAAATAAAAAAACAATACGATCGTATCAATATATAACAATATTAATTAAGGGTCCTTTTGGTAGTGGGGGTTGCAGAAGATTTGAGATCATATGTCCTCGATTTCATTTGGAGAAACACTGAATTGAGACTAATCTTAACGGTTATTTGGCTTTTGCTTATATTAATCCCCCATATATCTTTTATATATGTTCCCACGTAGGGATCATTATTGGAATAATCTCATGGTACACAATTACATACATGCACTTGGAAACTTTTAATTCATTATATTATCAAAAGAATTGCCTACGAGTTTGCTATGATTTTTATTATCCGTAAAAATTTTCACAAGTTCTTAAGAAATACCACGATATCCGTGATAAATCAAGATCCACAGTAGAATTGCGCGCCTAAAAGTTTAACATCAATAGCTATTAATTCTTTGGGGTAATAAAATGTTTATCCTTTTGAAACTCTGAGATATATAAAGAGATAGAATTACCATAAGTATAACTCTGTACTTTTATTCAGGGGGAACTTTTTCTAATTATTTTGAAAAAAGCTCATGTCCCTAAAGGTAAATGCATTGGCTTGGAACTTGATTGCATCTCTCAGAATCGAATCTGGCAAAGAGAGGAGTCATACAATATCGGGAGACTTCATGCTTGTGATGCAATTTAGAGGAGGACACAACAACTTTTTTTTTAATTAGTGCAGGTGGGTTGGAAACCTATATTGATGGAGTATGTATCAATTGGCTCAGTTTCTCTTTAGTATTGTCTAACAAAAGTAAGGAGCATTAGGATCTGGCTATAATTTACAGGTCTACCAAATTGCAAAAAGGAAAAGCAGGATCTTTGGTAAATTATCTGGTCTATATATTTCGCTGAAAAAAAAAATCAAGTTATATTTTAATTAAGTCTAAAAGATTGGGTATATATGATAGAAATCCTGGAACAAATTAAAACAAGATGTTTACTTTGGTTGAAAGTCAAAATGCCAAGTCCTAACCTATTCTTTCTTCAGTTGGTATAATAATGTCCTGTTAAATGCATAAACAAATACACATATTGAGGTACAGGGGGGTACGTACATATATACATGGAAGTAGATATACTTTGAATTAATTAGAGCTATCGCTTTTAAAAGAGTTTCTCTTTAACTATTACTTTCTACCTGAGGGTTATAATAACTATATGCCTATATATAGGAATATAACTTCTCGACTCAAATGACATTAATTTTATCACATTCACAAATGCAGAATTTTAGCCTATGGAAAATGTCTTAGTTTAATAACTTGGAAGATTAATTATAAATAAATTGGTTCATGGTTTATTAGTTTAACTGTTATAATTGTATATCAATATATCGTGATTGAACTAAATACATATATTATAAGTCTTATATATTATATTAAACTCTAATAAAGTAGTATATATTATATTCATACTCAAGTAATATTACAGCATATTAAATTTAAATAATAAACATAGTATTCGTAAATAAAAAATATAATTTATATTATATAAATATTTTTATTTAATAATTCTTTTACTGTATCTAGATCTAATTTAAATTTTATATATGCATTTCGTATGCAGAGGCCTCGTGTCCAAACTTGAGAGAAACCAAAATGTTAATTTTTGTGAGAACTAGTCTTATGCTAAATCATACGAATTCTTGCCATCGATTTGGTTCATGGTCGAACAGATCTGGTTTTTAAAACTATTATTAATTATACTTGTTAGGGTAAGGGAGATTTGGATAAGAACATGTGATAGAAAACAAGATACTAACCGTGCATGCATATATATGTGTTAATACCTCAAACAGAATATATATCAATATAGTTAGTACTTATAAAATGTTATGATGTCAAGTTGTCTTTAAAAAATCATTACGACCAAGATTAGCTTAGTTGTCATATCTTCGCTTCACTAATATAATGTTGCTTTGTCTATATTCGGTGGTTTCAAATCCATCTTAGGATTATGTACATATATAGTACAATATAGTGGCATTAATATGGGGATACTGTTTGGTTCCACACGCATCACACCTACTTTGATATCGATATTGATCAAAATCTAGTTGTTTGGTGCAAATTAAAATGGACCGTGGATACATTAATGTTATCCCTCTGATGTGCAGTAGGTTTGAATAACTAATTAATCATTAAATTGTGAAGGATGCCAATCGAAAATATCGAAACAGGTTTTCTCTATAGGTCGTTGATTCAATATATGGTGCCTAGATATATGGTTTACTTAATTTTACCACAAGTAATGCCACAAATATATAACATCCATTAATTTCATGCCCAGCCAAGGATAAATTTGGGAATGAGCTAAATGATTAGATCTTATTTTGTGTGAACATATATACCATTTTTTTTTGTTTGAACCACAACTATCCTCCACAGGAGGCAATTCTGTTTGAGCCGGGAACATCCACATCATGGTGAGGCTAGCTCTTCCAGCGGAGATTTTTTTCATCCACAAGACTCGAACCGAGACCTTGCTTAAGGGGAATCAAACATGTACCACTTGAACCAAATATATACCATGTTTGGTTCTTTTTAAAGTGGGAAAGTCATTTTAGAGGATAAAAAAGTAATTAATTATGATTATTGATTTGAAAATTAAGTATTAAGATTGTGATAACATACTAAATTATGAAATTAATTTGTTTGAATCACTGTCATTGATTTTTAAATCAATGGTTAATTATAATTGCTTATTTTACTCAACAATAATTTAAGGTGGCTCTCATTTTAGAGGAGTTAAATCTCAAACGAACGGTTGAGAGACTATGACTTATGTACGTTGAACATGTTTTAATTTAATTAATTATATTATATTTGCTATGGTTCAATTTAATTTGACTGGTTCTTTGGTTATAATATATATGATTAATAAGTCCTAGTTATGGTTCTGCTTTTCATTTAATTAAAATCCCTATGAACTACAATTGTAATGCCATCCCTATGAACTGGCATGGCACTGGCCCCTTATGCTCTTATGTACCATATGTGAATTTTCATGATGTGGACATTATAATAAAAGATGTATTTGTCAATGGTGCTTGGAGATTAGACCAACTCTGGACAACCTTACCTGCTGAATTACAAGATGATATCCTAGCCATCGAGCTGCAACTTTGTGATCTTGTGGAGGACACCGTTGTTTGGGCTGAACATGTCTCCGGGGTTTACTCTGCCCGCAGTGGATATTCCTGGTTGTTGCACCAGAATTTTGCTTCAAGGAGTCTTGGAGCTGGATATGGAGGCTGAGCATACCAGAAAACATCAGATTCTTTATTTGGTTACTCTGTCATAATTCTCTCCCTACCCATGAAGTTCTACGGCACAGGGGGATTCCCCTTGATGATCATTGTCCGAGATGTACAGACACAACTGAGACCATTTTTCACTGTCTTCGGGACTGCAAGAAAGCTGCGGATGTGTGGAGAGCAATGGGTCTTGATGTTCAAAATTGTTTCTATTCAATTGTGAATTTGAAAGAGTGGATCTATGATGGTCTTAAGGTGAATGGTGTGGTGTTCCTAACTACCTTATGGTGCATTTGGAAGGACAAAAATTTATTTATCTTTGAAGGAAAAAACAAGCCTGTTTGGGAGATAGCTTATGGTATTATTTTTTTAACTAATGTGGTTAATAAGTGCTGTCTCACGCCCAGCAGAGTTCATGAGCCCAGGTTAGTGCGCTGGGAACCTCCCCGCGGTGATCAAGTTGCTCTTAATTTAGATGGCAGTGTCATTGATGGTAAAGCTGGCTACGGTGGATTGGTCAGAAATTCTAAGGGAGAGTGGATTATTGGCTTCATGGGCAATCTAGGCAGCTCTGATATTCTCTTGGCAGAACTAATTGTTATTCTAAGAGGATTGAAGTTATGTTGGGAGCAGTCCTTTTCTAATGTTCGATGTATGAGTGATTCCTTAACTGTGGTCAATCTTATTATGGGGGGAGTGCCAAGTTTCCATAGATATGCCAATCTTGTTAATGAAATTCGTGGCCTACTTGGAAAAAATTGGACCATCTCTGTCTCTCACGTCTTACGTGAAGGCAACAGTTGTGCAGACTTCTTGGCTAAGAGGGGAACTGAGTTGAATACTCCTTTTTGTGTGCTTCAAGTCATTCCGGAGGAGATGAAACAACTTCTTCAAGCTGATGCTGCTGGTTCTATTTTTACTCGCTTATAGTTAGTTTTTGGTTTTGGTTTCTTTTGCTGTTGTTTTTGCCCCTTTACCAAAAAAATGTTGTTTCTGTAATTTTATAACATTAATAACAATTGTAATTAGGGGTGGAAGTAGACCGAGTTAAACTAGGCTTTGCAGGGCCTAAGTCTGGCTTGCATTATATTTTTATGGCCCAAGTCTGGCTTGTTACCTGTCATAGGCCATTTTTTAGATCTGGCATGACCTGTTTCAAAACCCGGTTTGGCCTATTAACCTGTTTAAAAGTCTATCTCATATTATGACATTTAAATAGGCCAACAAATCTATCTCTAAATAGGCCAGTGTGTTTACAAACTAATAAAGTTACTTTTTTATAATGTAAATATGTCACTAACACATACATTTAGATAGGACAATAAGTCTATCTCTAAATAGGTCAACAGGAAAAATTTAAAAATTATATATTATTATACTATTTATTATATATAATATAATATGTTTATTAAAAATAATATTATTTATAAATAGGCTAGTCTGTCAAGTCTAAGTCTGGCCTATTTAAATAAAAAGGTTTTTTTTTTCAAAAACCTAGACCTGATCTTTTTATTAAACAATCGAACCAAACTAGGCCTTAAGTAGGCTGGGTCGTAGGTCCCCGTCAGCCTGACCTATTTCCACCCCTAATTGTAATAAAATAATAATTGTTTTCATTAATTAATCAATATGTTGTAGCTTACAATTTCTACAGTGGTTTTATACAAAAATGTTGTACGGAGTTGTTATAGAATCATATCCAAGACTTCACAAGGCCTTAAGTTAATTTATTGTGTAAAACTAATGAAGGAAAAATTTTAACAACCACGCCATCTTTCAAGCATCGTGTCCGTTTGATTTACATTTGACTAACATTGATTTTAGAATCAATGATAGAAAATTGGTGATGCACATTTTATGAAGTATATTAAACGAGAGTGGTTTAAAATCAAATCTGTGAAATTGATTCTGGAATGTTTAGAATTTAAACCAAACATGCTATTCAATTGATATGTATGTATGTAGATATTATTAGATTGATATATTGTTAGCATGAGGCCTGGAACATATACATGACTTTACATGTTTGACATAGTAAGCCAAGGTACTTATATGTTAGGTAACCAGGAATTACTCATAGGGGAATTACTCATAGGAATATATATGTATACTGCTTTGTATTCCTAGCTATCAATATAGTTCTCCGATATTGGTCCAGTTGAAATGCATGTATCAATAGACTACGCTATATTTTAATAGACATATATACCAAAAGGTTAATTGAAAACATGATATAGATGATTTCTTCTTTTTCCCGAAGTGTCCTCAAATATGAAACTGTGACGGGAACTTTTCTGATTGAGGAGAAAACTAACTCATGAAGCCCTAGCTAGCTAAATGCGTCACAACTTCATTGAGATTCTAATTTACATTAATCCATCATTATATATATTCTTTTTATTGTTGTCACAGCAGATACTGATTGAAGCAAATCAGTGCCAGTGACCAAGGTATATATATCACAGCTAGCGAAGTTAATTAATTTAAATGTTATCACTAGATATTAACAAGTTACTTTGACTATATATAGTTGGATGGAATGCACAACATTAAACTATAATTAACTTATGCATGACGTGGTTCCAACCTTTATTGAAAAGAGATCATCAATCAGCTCATGGGATGGAATACTGTATATATGACCACTGTCAACTTTACTCTTTTAACTAACTAACTAACTATCTTCACTTTAGACTACAAACCAGTGCAGGATTATGGCAGATGACATCTAATTAATGACACAATAATTAACATTTACAAATTACTAAAGTTAATTGTCTTTGAGATCATAAACTAATTTCACCACACAATCCAAACCTTGCTTGAGATATCTCAGCAGTTCATTCTCAGGTTCACACAGTCTCCTCCAAACCTACAAATGGTTAAATTGTAAAAACAGTGCTGTAATATGAATCTTCACACAAAATATATATGGAAACATTGTTAAGCACAAATTAAATAAAAGACTTACTTGATGATGATATTGCTGCTATAAGCTTTCTTTGCAGTTCACTGTAATTAATCTCGGTCATTGAATGTGGATCCTGATCAATTCAAGGCAGATTAGAAAGATATTAATTAATAATCAAAATTTGAGCAAATTAAAGGACAATCATATATATGGTACCTCTGATCGGATAGCGTGTATGAATCTGTGATCATCTGTTTTGATGGAAACACAGTTGACGACATTAAGCCCTTGTTTAAGCACTATATGTAACATTCTTGACAAAGGAAAGTCATGTTTCCTGAAGCTATAACTACACTTAATCTGAACACCTCCTCCCGAACAAGGATGAACAATGACATAGGTTTCAGGATGGATACTCAAATTAGATAACTTCATCAGCTCATCCTTCTTTGCTTGCAACTGCTTCACCTTATTCTCAAGGTGTTTGATATACTTTGTACCCTCATGCATGTGATCAGAAGTTGAACGCTTTCCCTGAATTAATGACATATATATGTAATCATCAATGATATATGAAATTAAAGCTAAAGATATCATAATTAATTAATAGGTGTTTAATTATATACCTTAATATATTCAAAAGGAAGAAGGGATCTAAAGGAGGAGCAAAGCCTGGACATTTCTTGCCTTCTTTGTTTTTCAGTCTCCCTATGCATCCACTTCTTGTTTTCATGATCTTTTGTTTTTGTAGCAGCAGCTGGTAACTGTTTTTGCTTCTTGCCCTTTACCGTTTGACTATTTGTACAAGGAAGAAGACCAGTGGCAGTGGCATCAATCAAAGGATCATGCAAGATCTGATCTTCATAATCACGAGTGGTTGTTTGGATTGGTAGGGAATAATAATTAGGAGATGGAATCTGAAAATACAATTCATCATCATTTGGGTGGAAAGGATTCATTGTATGTGCTTAATTTGGGCTCACAAAGACAAGAAAATAAAATAGATCAGATAATCAGTACTGTATTTGGTGATTAATTAGGGTTTCAGACTAATTCCCATTTTGACTGAAATATCCTCAAAGGAAAGGAAATGTCTTCTCGTATAAGATAAGAATCCAATCATACCTGCCGCCATATATATCAGTGCTCCTATTTCTATTTCTATTGCTTTTGTTTTTTTGTTTATAAATTATTCTTCTCGTGGGGCATCGTGTTTGCTTTAGTTTGTTGGAAGATCCCTTTTTATATTCACAAAAAGATTCACCAAAATTATCAAATCATATTTGAAAGGTTAATAATAATAATAATAATCTATATTGTTATATTATAAAGGGGATATCAGATTTTTTGTTTCTACATTTTACTGTACGATTTTACTCTTATATTTAATTTTAAATTTTTAATAATCATTTCGATACTCACAATTATTTTTTTTATTTTGTTTATATTTAAAATATATAGAGAATACGGAGTACCTCTCTCCCCTTATTATTATTAATAATAATAATAATAATAATAAATAATCAAATTTACTGGACAATGGATATATTTTTTTTACATATATATAGTTTAAATTTATTTGGATTTACTAATCTAGTTTTAATTTCAACAATTAATTCTAATATGACTTTGTTGGTTGGTACGTTGTGAATCGAATCTAAAACTTCAAATAATTCCAAACCATATAAGGTGGCTACAAATGTTCTCCTTTATTAAACAAAAAGAATTATAAAGAAATACAAATCTTGTTTATCGATATCTTGTTTGCAGTATTAATATTTACCAAGTATGAAATATATTTATTTCGTATAACTTTAGTCCTTTGTTTTTGTTAATTAATTATTGACACTTTAGTTATCATGATTTTAATATGTAAACTTATATTTAAATTCTAATCAGTGCTATTTAAGTCTTGACCTCCTCCTTTTTTTTATCCAAATTAAACTTCCTCCTCATTTAAACTAAGGTGGTTTCATGCTACTAATTAGAGCCTGTTTATTTTTTAATGGTACGTTTGGTGAACAGGCCAATTATTATATATTTTGTCCAATTTTACATTTAGAAGAGGTCCACTCAGGCTCTTAGTTTTTTTTCTCCGCTCATTTTACTGGTAACATTTTTCTCTTGTATTTAAACTACACTCATGATGTATATATAGCTAGTTATAATGAAAGTAAATTGTATATAATCTCAAAATTTGCCTAAAAATATTTTCATTTAATCACTACTTTTTATAAGAGGATTACTCTCACATAATTATATTTATAAAAATATTCGGTCAAAAACTAAAAAAAAAAAAAAACTCTTAATGTAGGTATTACACAAAAATATTTAGGATGTGCTAGATATTTCTTCTTTTGACAAAATATTGAATATGAACAAAAACCATTTAGTGTTTGTGAGTGGTTAATATATATTGTTAATTAAAGAAGTCAGACCACATTATAATTAGTAGATTCAACTGAAAAAATCTGTAAATTAGTCAAATGTATGTTTTGTTTAACCCAAAAAATAATTGGTCATAGAATCTGCATGCCCAACAATCAATGATGAAGAATTGATTTGAATTAATATTTTTTCATATATTTTATATTTCTAATCTAAATAAAAAATTCAACTAAATAAAGACTTAATAGTTAATACCGTGTAATATACTATTGATTTTCATGTTACAAAACTATATAGTACATGTGATTATTTTATACTAATTCATTTTTCATCTAATTTAAATTTGAGTTAGATGAAAATGTTAATTTTATGTTAATTTAGTACTTCATACATTATATAAACTTAAATATAATTTTAATTATTACCAATATGATTATGATTCAATTTTAATTAAACTGAAAAATCATGAATGAAAGAATGAATGGCTTTAGTAATTTAATCAACGATCAAATTTTTAAAACATTAGTTATAAAATTGATGTGGTGTTATGAGTTTTTTTTTTTTTTAATACAAAACGTGCTTTTTCACTGTTGCCTTAACGGCGTTATTGATATATGATAGTATCTATTTATTATATTTGTTTGGTCAACTATTTAGCTGTAAAGCCTATGTGAAAGTAGAAATTTAGAATGACGACAAAAGAATGGCCAGAAATGATGTTATGTCAATTTTCCAATGATATAAGCGCGCACAAATCTATAAATAATTAAATATTCAACCAAAAAAATAATCAATATTATACGGAGGTTTCACTTTTACTATTCACTGTGCCACGTGTTGAACAAGCAAGATTTTAATATTCTTATTTATATGATGAGTTTTTTTTTAATATACACTGCCTTGAAGAAAACTAGCACTTCTGTACTCGACCTTTACAGCGTCTTGCAGTTTTATTCCTGATATTTTTAAAATAACACGTTAGCCCTTGACTTTATTAAAAAACATTTAGACCCTAAAAGTGCATTTTTTTAATAAAATTGGGGACTAAAGTGCATGTTTTTAATAAAGTTAGGGACTAAAATGCATGTTGTAGGGACTAAAGTACTATTTTGGAAAAGTAAGAGACAAAACCGTAGACACTATAAAAGTCGAGGATGAAAGTGCTAGTTTATTCTTTAACCTTTATATGTTTTGTATTCATAATTTTTACACATTTTAGAATTTATAACATATTAATAATTAACAAAAGATAAACAATTTAAAAGGTTGAAAAATTATTTTAGTAGTAATAAAAAATAAAATATCTCTGAAATAAAAATATTATTTTTTTTGAAAAAATTAAATAAAAAATAAATATAATTAATATAAAATTTTTTTTTTTTTATGAGTTACTGGACCTAAAACACCAACACAAAACAACTACCTAACACCCTAAAAAAAAGAGCCTAAAAAAACAAAGGGGAGAATTGCAAAAGATGGAAGTGACTTAAAAAAGTCTTAAGGCCGTAGAAGAGCTCAAACCACGTTAATTTAGCCAAACAATCTACAACTGCATTATCCTCTTTAAGTGTGTGTTTGCTTTCGTATTAAAATTGATCAAACTTAAGTTTTGATTCTTTAACACAACTATTTCTAGTATTGAAAATATGAGTTTACCATGTTTCAACACTAAATCAAACATACTATAAGTGTATGATTTCAAAATACTGCATTAGCAACTACTTAGCCTCTCTAAGTGTACATGATTCTTTTCTCTTTTAAATCTTCTGGAAATCTTCTAACAGAAAGCTTTAACTTGTTGATATTTTTTCATTCATTGTTTTAAAGAATCTTACAATTGAAAATTTATTTAGAATAATGAATAGTCTTTTATAACAATGATTAATGAAATATTCTAAAAATAAAAAACCCAAAATAATTGGTTATAATTTAATTATAATAAACAATTAAAATATTCATATTATATAATAAATTTTTCAATAAATAATATATAAAATTTTTTTTATTAAAGTTGATATGCTTTATTGTATTTACAATTATTATTGAAGAATTTAATACTATAAATTGATAGTATATTCACACAAATCTCCAACCATATTTCATTATCTTATCAAATTATAATATTATTTCTAAAAATCATATCATGGTATGACAAGATGATGAAAATATGATTGGATATTTAATTATAAAAAAATTATTTATATAAACTCATTGTTTAATATTGTGAAAAAGAGAACATAAAATATTAATTGGATCGAACAACAAGTCTAACACTATTATTAGCACATAAATTCAAAATTATTATAACATAATTAATTGTTACAGACTTTTCTAAAAAACAGGTAAAATCCCAACTTAAAAATTGTTAGTTTTTCACTTTCCGTGCGTTTCAATGCTTTAGAGTGTGTTTGGTAAGCCATTTCAGCTAGCTGAAAGCTGAAATTAGTAGCTGAAATGGTTTCAGCTTTGTTTGATAAGGTAACTTTTTTGGGTAGCTACTAGTTTTTCTTAAAAAGCCACTTAAGGTAACTTTTTTTAAAAAATTCCCATTTTAAGCCACTATCTGAAAATTTATTACAAGTTTATCTCTCAACCACCCCACTTATCATTATTTAATAATTAATGATGTCCTTGTATGTAATTTTACCAGTTCAGCTAGTTTTACCGAACAACTTCAATCAAATCAGCTAGTTTTTAGCTTTCAGCTAACTTTTCAGCTAATTTTACTAAACACACTCTTAGTTTGAAAGCTTCCAGCCTTCTACTCATTTGGGGACAACACTCATGCATGGTGTATTTATTATAAAATTCTCTTTAATTGTTTGGTAGAGTTTTTTTGGTTTAACCATAGGTATACTCCATGGGAGGCAATCCTACTCGAGCCGGAAACATCCACATCATGGTGGGGCCAGCTCTCCCGGTGGGGATTTTTTCTGTCCACAAGACTCGAACCCGAGACTTTACTTAAGAGGAATCAAGCATGTGCCACTTGAACCAATCCCCGTTGGTATTGTTTGGTAGAGTTTGAACCAAAAGGTGGGGGGCTCGCTTATTATCCTCTTTTATGTTCTTATACAGACTTATTCCACTTTGTTTTATTAGGAGAGGGCTAGTAATTAAGTATGAGAAATTTGATTGATGTAATTTTTTAATTTTACAAGATATTTAAGAACGGTACTTTTTTTACCACAAAGAAAATCCATTGCAAATAATTTATAGGATTTTCATTTGATGGTCTTATATACTATTTCACATATTGATATATGTATGATATTGCTGGTTGTGTAATTGATATATTCTGCCAAGCTTTGCAGAAACATGCTGACCAGATACAAGTGTCAGTATATATATAAGTTTACATTGATTTGTTTTCCCAACTTGTTGCTAAATATTGCATACTTATCTGTGTTTTTGTTTCCAATAATCGAATATATATATATATATATATATGTATCCTCAATTAGTGGCTGACATATATAAATTCTATTATATACTTCAGAAGTATCTTGAACAATTTTTTATCTGTTCTATGCGCAGGACCATGCATATGTGATTAATTATCAATGAGTAAAGCAATTCTTCAACCCCAATAACATCCGGCCAGTATCAATTTTTACATATGAATCTCTGCCAGACTAGTGATTTGCTAAATAATGGCTACTGTAAATTTTTTATTTTCATCCTCTCAAATCAATAAGCAATTGACCTATTAGGAGATAAAAATTCTGTTAGTTAACACAATTAGTCCGATCCTCGTAAATATTAGCTAGATATATGCACTCAATTCTCTATCTTTTCAATATTACAATGAGGAAGTTCCACAGTTCTCTTAAGAAAACGTCTTCCGTGGTTCTTTTCCTCACTCTATTATTCTCCTCCACCTCCATTTTATCATAATCACAATAATAACTTAATTTTAACCCGAATCAATTAATAACTAATTAGTCCAAAATGCATTGCCTGTACTAACTGATGCATTTGCCTGTACCAACTGATGCGTTATATATATATATATATATATATATACACACACATAGGGAGCGTATCAAGTGAGAGGAGTTTTTATTGTGAGAGATGAGAGGGTTAAAATATAGTCCTTAGATTAAATTGAATTAAATTAAATGGTTGAGATTAAATTAAGTAATAATGATTTGTTATCTCTTAATTAAATTAAAATAATGATTAAATTAAGTAATAATGATTTGTTATCTCTGATCCATAGAGTACTTTGATTTAGGATCCACTGTTATCTCTGATTAATCCTCCAAATCTAGTCAGTCCTTGATTTTCGAAGAAGTTGCCATCAACATTAAATCATTATTATTTAATTTAATCTCAACTATTTAATATAATACAAAATTTTTAATATGCTAAAGCACTAACTTAATTAAAAAATACTTTATAATTACAGTAATAGTAATTATAGTTCTTATATCAATATTAAAACCTTTTTTACATTTTAAATATTTAATTTATCAAGCAAAAACAACATATAATTTTTGATAAATTATAGTCAAATGACCAAAATTCTTTATTTGATTTGAACTTATCACTTTTCATTTTTATTTCCATTCTGAAATATAAAAAAAATGTCCTCTAATTTACCTGAAAAACCTACAACTTTTACTTATATTTATCTTATAAAAATTAATAATTTTAATTTTTAAGAAATTACAAATATTAATACCTAAAATTAAATAAATATTCTATCATAAAAAATAAATAAATATTTTAAATCATTTATATTTTACGAAATAAATAAGAAGATTAATAATATAATATGAAATTTAAATCATGAAAAAACACTTTGTAACTATGGTAATAGACTAATAGTAATTATATTAATTTAGTTATAGTTAGTATGTCAATATTAGACCATTTAAAAAATAATAATATTAAATATATCCTTAGAAAAAGGATTCTATGTGTTTAAAAATATAATATGAAATTATAGATATTAATACCAAAAAACAAATAAATATTTTAAAGTGTATAGTACAAGTTTTTTTTAACATATTTTATGAAATATATAAGAAGAATAAAAATATAATATGAAATTTAAAATATTCTCAAGTACCCAACAAAAAACACTTTACATATTGTAATTATTTAGTTATGCTTATTAATTTATTACATCAACATTAAAGCCCTTTTTATATTTTCAATATTAAATATATCTAAAAAAAAAAGAAATCTACCACTTTTGCTAATCTTGATCTTATAAAAATAAAAAATTTAATTTACTCAATAAATTAAAAATATTTTATAGCATTTATTTAAAAATGAATTTTATTAAATTTTATGAAATTATAATAAAAATGAAAATATAATATCAAATTAAAATATGATAAAGTGCTAAATAAAAAACACTTTACAATTATGATAAAGCGCTAAATTAATGTTGATGGCAGCTTATTCGAAGATCAAGGACTTGTTGGATATAGAGGATTAATCAGAGATAACAATGGATCCTATATCAAATGATTCTATGGATTAGAGATAACAAATCATTATTACTAATATTATATCTCAACCATTTAATTTAATTCAATTTAATCTAAGGGTTATATTTTAACCCTGTCATCTCTCACAATAAAAACTCCTCTCACTTGATACGCTCCCTATATATATATATATATATATTAATTCATTCAACTACTTATCAATTATCATCTCCTTATCAATAATTAGTTGTCAACTACTTAATAACAAGAAGCAAGTTGTGTGTTTTTAATTTTTTCCATCGGAAGTACTTAAAGGGCTTATTAAATTTGCTCCTAGCTATGTGCTTGGTGGGAATCGTACAAAATGAAAAGCAGACTAAAAATGATGTAATAGAGAAACTTCCATCATCACTTTTCAGCTATATATCATTACACTCCATTCACAATTATATTAATTGCACTGTATTACATAGCAAGAGATTCCCTAATTAACTCCTCTCATAACCACGTATCCCTAATTATTAGGTGTCTGTTTGTTCTAAATTATGAAGAATGTAAAATTAATTTAACAGAATTTATTTTAAATTACTTTCATTTATCGTATTTTATAATATATATATATATATCTTATTTTTAACCATTAATTAATTAAAAATCAATTTTATACAACGGTAAATCAGGTGATCACTATGGAATCGATAATCGATAATTGTTCAATACCCTTTATGCTTATCTTTCTTTTGGAAACTATCAAAGTCTAAGCCAATGTTCCATTGATCAGTTGATTTTATTGTGATATCTTTTTTTTTTCTTATAAGAAAAAGTTATTAAAGTGAAATAAAAGGGGTATTTATGCCCAAATACAAAATTACATGAAATTCATCAAAGTTCACCTAAAATCTTGGCTACTTCATCTATTATCGATCCATTCTGCTATATATACTGCTAAATACAAATTGAAAGGTGTCTAAGGCACTCATAAAAAGATCAATGTTCACACTTTTCCTTAATCCAAAGTCAAGACCTTGGATAAGCTTTAATTTACCAATTCTCACATATCTGACTTATTATATATGATGGGTAAATTCCTTGTTAATTTCATTAATTTAATCAGTGATATTTCTAACCAATTAACGTACAACCTTGAATGTTTAACTACTATAACGAAAGATTTTTCACCATTAAATTCAATTATATATGTTTCTGCGTGTCTTTCCGTGGAATACATTTTCAGTGAGATTTGATATTCCATAAGAATTCTAAACCATGTCAATTAATTTGTTATTTTGTTATATATATTTAAATTTTTATGGAAAAAATAATTGCATTGTTTTTCTCATCCCATGTCTCCTTTTCTAACAACTTAAAAAAACCAATGCAATGTTGTTGATCATAAGTTAGTGGTAAAGAGAGAAAACAGCTAGCAGGGGTAAAGCAATAGGAAGCAAATAGCAATTACATCTAAACCAAGAAAGGGAATAATCCTAATCATTCATGCTCACACAATAGGAAGAAATTGAACATCAAACTGTCAATACAACAAAGGAAATTAAGTTGAGTTGAGAATACTGATCCTCACAAATTGTATGTACGGAACCATGCCACCATATATATATAATTACCTTGACAACAAGATTGCATGATCCAATTTGTATTGAAGCCTAGCAAGATCAAGGCGTGTCAGGTCCTCAACAATTACCTTAACACATTTGTTTTTTTTTTATGAAAATAACTTAAATTAATAAATTAAAAATCTAAATTGTAAAATTAAAATCTTTAAACGTGTTTTTACCAAATAATTGGAACATTGGTATGCGCAAGCTTGCAATGCGCAAGTTAAGTTTGCGTTTTTCATGGAGAAGTCGCAATGTATCTTTGCACCTCCTGAAACGCATTCTGGCTTTGCGCTTCCTCACGCATACGTGTTTTTGAGAAACATTATTTTGGTAATTTTTCTTTTTTTCTACCCCAAAATGGTCAAAAGGCCGTGTATATATACCTGAGAGTTAATATATAGTATGAAATATCCTCCCATTTACTTGGGTTGAAACACAGCTAACAACATCACATCCTTCTTGAAACTATTTCCAACAAATCTGATAGAGGTGAGCTTCTCTCCTTATCAAAACCAGTACTACTGCATATGGCAATTTCCACACCGTAGTCTGGAATGAGACTGATGTTGGCTTGTTGTACAGTAACACTACTACTTAAATCATGATGATCTGCTGCAGATTCACTTCCACTAACCATCTCTAATTTCAGCCTATCTCTCTTCATTTCCAGTCCATTAATCTTTTCCTTCAAAAATTGAATATAATTTGCAGCCTCTCCTATGTGATCTGATACCGAACGTTTTCCCTGCGCATATATATATATATATATATATATATAATTATAACCAACAAATTAAAACTGTAATATATAACAGATTAGAAAACTAACTAACTAATTAACTAAATCTGTTATGATCGATCGAGAAGTGTAACAAAGAGAGAGCTAGCGAGCGACGTTGCCTTGATGAGGTGAAAAGGGAGTGCAGAGCGGAGGGATGCACATAAGATAGACATATGAGTCCTCCTTTGTCTTTCAACTTCCCTACGAATCATCTTCTTCTCATCTTTGTCCCAACGCGAGATCAACTGATTTCTGGCCCCAGACTCAGATCTTCAATATATTATATAAGAGACCCACTTCTTAGCTGCTCTTCAAATTCCTTGTATCTTTTTTTCCCCAGAAAATAAATAATATTTTAATCCTTCTTTCCCCTCCTTCATAATTTTCTTTTGTTTGGGTGTGATTTCTGAGCATGTTATTAATTCCATATTAAAAACAATTATACACATGATATCACTTTTGTCCTTTTACATAAATTAATTATATTTCTTGATATATCTGTAAGGCTTTTCTATATATATATATGATCGATGTCCTGAATGTACGTAGTAATGTATCTCCTTTGAGCTAAAGCATATGAAAAAGGAGATTTGAGATCCATAAAAAAATAAAAAGATGGAGAGATGATGTTAAATCATATTGCCACAAACTAAGGGCACATATTACATATATATATATATATTATGGGACTTTGGATAAATAACTTTTTTTTTTCATATATATGGTTTCTAGATATATACCTAGGAATTAGGATACAATAATTGCGTGTTCTCTTTGTAATTAATTGTGGCCAAGTTAGTCAAAATCACACAAATCAATCATAACAATAACAATTTTGCACTAAATTTTGAAGTGTAAAAATGATGCCAGAAAATATATATAATCACTTTTTTATTGATGCTCCCAAGAAGAATTAGTATTTTCACTCATATCTAGCTCCATCTCTTCTACATCTAGTCCTTTATTATTAATTTTTTAATAATTTTAAGATTGTATCACGGGTTTAGAATAAAGTAAATAATTAGAAATATAAATATGAGACTAATTAATAAAAAGATTTCAATCTTTTAAGAGTAAGATATGTTATAAAAAGTCATGTTTAGAAGCGTGAAAGAGAGAAGAGTTATATATATATATATATATATATACTGTTAATGTAATGAAGTTTTACATAAATATCCAATTATATGTCGTCATATCATTTAATAAATTAAATAATACATGAGGATAATATTCATTAATTAAATGATGTGACAGTAAACCATTGGATATAAATTATAAGGTTTATAATTTATATATATATATATATATATATAAAATAGAAAAGTGGAAAACATGATAATAAATAGAGATTAAAAAAAGTGATATATGTGGAATTAACTAAATATATATAAGTGGTACTGTACCAAAAACACTAACATAATTGATATTATATATATCCAAGGGACGTACGTTATAAATGTGGGGTGGACCAACATGTTTGTCGGCAGCCAGTGATCTTGTTGAGCCGTATATTAATTAATGTATCGAACCTTAAAAGCTGGAAAAAGCTAAACAAACATATATAATATTGGTATCTTTTAAAGAGAAATATATATGAACAAAGATAATTTTATTAGTTGTGGAGACATGCCATAAAAAAGTAGTAATGATAGGTTTAAATAGAATTAATCATGATGATTCATGTGCAGTGTAGACTTGATAAGGCAAGTTCTTTCTTGATGAGAAACTTGATAAGGCTAGTTATTTATTCTGTATAACCCTCCAATTAATTTCAATTTATGAGAAACATATATGGTGTACATGATGGCATGTTTTTAACTATGAGATTCGTAACAATTACTCCCTCCATTCCATTTTGACAGTCGTTTAAGGTTTCTACACACAAATTAAGAATAATAATAAATGACTTAAAAGACATAGTAATCTTACTAAATTTCTCTTATTAATTTACTACACACTTTTTTTCATTTTACCTAAATATATTAATGAGTAGTGTGGTGCACAGTTTTTTAAGTTTCTTTTCCCATAAAAGTGGGAGGGTAAAAATGAAAAACTAACATTAATACTCACATAGAAACTAGAGAACGACTCATATTATGAAAAAAAATTATTTTCCTAAAACGACTATCAATATAAAATGGGGGGAGTAATTTCAACTGATCACCCTCCTTGTGATCTTCAATTTAATTGTGCGCTTCTAACTACAATGCAAGCAAATATATATATATATATATATATATACCTTCCTTGATGTATTCAAGTAGTCATTTAATTTCTTTATCTTTCTAAGTCCCTATGCATTAGCTTCTTCAGAACATCATCATCATCATTCTTCATGAGAAGCAGCAGTTGACAATTTGTTGTGAATATATATACTTCTCATCTACCAAGTGTTTAGGTGGCAGCATCAGGTCTCATGAGATACTATGTTCTCGTTTGGTTTAGAATTTATTCTATAATTAATGTTAGGGCAAAAGGGGAAAAAATAGTCTATCATATCTGTAATTCAAGACTCCCTTGAAATAAATTTACATTAGAGAACATGATATGATATATAGCCTAACATGATAAATTTATCTTATCATGTTAATGTAAACATTAATAAACACCGGAAATAAAATAGGATACTTATTTTATCATGTCAACCAAACGAATCCTAAATGTGATCAATTGGCTAGATGTGACATCACTTTGCTCTCAGTTTTTCTTAATTAGTACTCCCTCCTGTCATTTTTATAAGACACTTATTACAAGTTTTTTTTTTGTCATTTTTACAAGGCATTTTATACTTTCAAGGTAACATTTATTACCATTTCCCTCATTTACCCTTATTAACTTTAATGTCTTTTCAACTATCAAATAGTAGTAGTGAAGTTAGTCAATGATATTATTAAATAGAGGTAAAACTAGAAAATTAAACTATTTTTTAAAACTCCAATAAAATTAACTAACTTTACCCACTTTTATTGGTATGTGTAATTTAGTTAGATGTGTTTTATAAAAATGACCCGAGTTAGTATATTTGTCTAATGCATCCTATTTTGTACACGATAGAAATGAATAAAGATTCTTATACACTAAATTAGAGTGAATCCATCTCATTGAATAGGAAAAAGAAAGAGAGGAAAGAGAAAGAAGTGTATGAGTGATGGAGAGAGATAGAATAAAAAATGAGGTGGAAAAAATAAAGTGTATAAAACATGTGTGTTGTTGGGGTAGAAATACCCCCTGTACGTATTTCACTAGTGTGTCACCCATGCATTACATGGGGATCACAATTAGATTTATAGTGAATTAACAAATTAAATAAGTTACAAATGTAACAAATAACTTACAAACAGGGGACATGAGTGTGTTATTGAACATCTGTGTGAAATTTTGCATAAGTGTAATGAGCTATAATGAGTAAAAAGTAAATTAAAAGGATCAACTTGAAGGATCGAAACATATACATCTTCATACCTATAATTTAATAGCATACATATATTTTAATTAGTACACACAAAATAATAGACAAATAAATAAAAATATTTTTTAAATGGGACAAATAAATAAAATGAAAGATATAATACACAACAAAAGCAGGGACAGATCCATTTGTAACAATGTGGGGCAATTGCTCCCACTAGGTTTTGAACTTTATATATATAACTAATATCCCCCGACATTTTATGATAATTACTTTGTTATCATTTAATTTTGTAATGGTGTAAATAGTAAGAGACTGTTAGACATTAATGACAACATCATTCAATATTTTTAAAATATGAAACCGAAACCTTTTAAAGAACAATTATGATGTATGATTAACATTATAAATTACTAATATATATATTGTCCTCACGACATGAAATTTCTGGATCCGTCACTATTAAGATGGCATTAATTTGTTCCGCGGCCAGCACGGCAAAGAAGATGGCAACCTCCTCCATTTGGGAAATATAAAAGTCAATACGGATGTAGCGCAAATGGGTGCAGTTGTTATTCGGAATCACGTATAAGGTGTCGTTACATGGCATGTGCAAGGTGATAATATGATGCTTGTATTGCTGAGGCGTTGGGTTTAAAATTGGGCATCCAATTCGCTTTAGATATGAGCTTTCTGGATTTAATGGTTGAGTCTGATTGCCAAGTGCTCATCCAAAACTCCAAAAGCTATTAATGTGGGACATCCAAGGGAATATCCACTATGCATTTGATAGCGGCTGATCGATTGTTTCTCATTTAAGCAAGAATTCCATTCTTTATCTTTTAATCATTCAATTAATAAGGAGTTGTAATCAAGTATCCATGGCCAGGTTTGCTTGTATAGCAATCCTAATTGTATTTGGCTAGAGGAGATTTGTATTGCATCTTTAGTGGCTCTGGATTAATTATTCTAAGAGTGTGTTTATTTGTGAAGTGTGTTTATTTGTATTTATTTTAGTCTCTATTCGAGTTTTAATTTTCGTCCATAGAAATTTTTTCTTTTTTATTTGATCCTTATAAAATATTTAAGCTATTTTTTAGTACATGTTGTTAATTCTATTATTAATTACGAATGTGTTGAACGCCCATCACAATTATATAATAATCATATGTATTGTACTCTAACACATTATACAACAGTGTTAGCCTCCTTAAACACATTCAAAGACTATTTGTGATATATATATATATAGGGTACTTCTGAAGTATTGTTGACTATTATAGGCATTCAATACATCCACAATTAACAGTAGAATAAACGTCAGGGACTAAAAAATAGTAAAAATATTTTATAAGAATGAAATAAAAAAGAAAAATTTTCGAGGGACAAAAATTAAAACTCGAGTATTTTATATGGACTAAAATGTTATTTTACCCTAAAAACATATTTTCGGAAAAGTGAACTTGGGAATGTTATTTTCAATTCCCACATTTAGTATAAGTTTTAAAAAATATATTCTTGGGTATTATTGATTTCTGGGAAAGTAATTTATCTATGTTTTTGTTACATTTTATTCCAATAGTGAGGGGTGAGAATCTTACATTCTCATGGAAATAGAAGTTATTTTCAAAATAACTTTCTCACTCTCTCATTTCATCATATACTATGTTTTTCTATTTCAAATTTTTTTAATTTTTGAAATAAATAAATTTTAAAAATATTCCTGAGAAAATTAAATATCTACCAAACATACATGTTTAAAAATTTTAACCAAGAATATTATAATATGATTCCCGAAAATATTATTCCCCAAAATACGATCCTAAACCTTGAAACAATCCCCCTTTTAAGAGTTCACTCTCTTAATGGAATTCTTAGGGCTTTTTCATTAAAAAAAAGAGTAACTATTAATAGAAGTGTAAAATTTTATCCATAATAATTCTATAACTTCTCTTGATTTGTTATAGTTGATTAAATTGTGTTCTTGGAAATGGTTGAATGATAAAGATATTGAGTTTTGTTATCCATTCTCTTGTTGGTCTGAGCAACCTGCTAACTGTCTTAACCCGCAGTATGGGGTACATTAATTTATGTTCAGACTTCAGGTATCTATGTTGTTCTCTGCTGCATCGGTTGGTTCTATTATGATGGATTGGGTGGACCTTGAGGGATATCCCTACGGTTTTATTTTGTGGAATAGGCTATTGGTTGACTCTGGTGGGAGATCAAAATTCTGGTTCATTAGCTTTTCGCCTTATCAACCTTGTATATCGTTGGAAGTGCTTTATTTTAGTTTGTAAATTTGTTTCTCTTATATTTGTTTTCAGGGTTTTGTGCTAAAATTATGCTTAGGTTCGGTTTTAAGGTTCTCAAGCTGGTTTTTTTTTTTTTTTACTTTCTTTTGGGTGCTTGCTTTATTTGGCTAGGTGTATTGCACTGTTCATAGTCATACTACTGGTTGTATTATGGGTTGGAGTACCCCCTGTACTCCTTTTAATTTCATTTCGCTTTGCTTAGAAAAAAAAGTGTAAAATTTTTCTTTTTGCATAAAATTATTGTGGGGAACAATATTCAACTAAATGAAAATTATTTAAGTATTCATGTGTACTAGGTACTACTCCTACTAAAATGATAACATACTCATGCAAGATTAGTTTATTTCCATTTTTTAAATTAAAATAAAAAATTCTAACTATAAATATAAGGTAAGGGGATATATTAAGTCTTCAACACTATAAAAATTGCTGAAAATTTATTCCTACTAAACACACGACGTGCAACTATTGAAATAATATATAATTAAATTTATATTATTTACAACTAAAACAAGATGGCATAATTTTTAAAAATATAAACTCACAGCATTATTAAAAATGACAAATAAATCAAATCACAATATGTAAATTTATTATCATAAATTTTAATTTTAAAAATAATTTGATGGAATAAAAAATTGATTTAATCCAATAAATAGTGAATAAAATAATTAAAAACCTATTAGATTAATTGTTTAGATTATATAGATTATAAATAAATTTTTGCTTATTAAAAACATGTGAATGATGTGATTAGTCGGCTAGTTATTATATTATCTTTTACATTAATTAATATTATATTTTCCTTCTTATCGAAAAGAAGAATGTAACACATTTTTTTGCTATAATTAAATCTGTCAGCCTCAACAAATCAATAAGTTGCTTTCGAGAATCTCGTTTCGCATCATTATGGCTCTTTTTTATGTTTTTCTTTTTAAGATAGATGTATATATCTTTTGAGTGTTTTTTGCTAAGAAAAAAAAATTCATTTGATATATTTAAAATTATTTTTACAAAGCCTAAATCTGACTCAAGCCTAAGCCAAAAGGAGTCTTAAGTGTGGTAGAATAATCACAAGGCCAATCGAATTGAAGAGGTGCATGTGTCCTTGGAATTTGCCTCTTATATAGATGTTGAAAGTTGATCTTTTTACATTTTATGGTGTGATTTCGCTAATTATGATTGCTACTTGTCAGTCCCTCAATTTTCGCTATCTATTTCAAATACTTTCCTTAATTTAGTCTACTTTGTCCTCTTCATATTGTCATTATGCTAATTGATACGGTTTGATTTGATTGAGACCCTATGAGTTCAATGGATCTAGACACTTACGATCAGATTGATGTGTCCAGGACAGGTCGAGATATATCCCAACCTAATACGATATATAAGCCTCCCAAACTATTAGCTTATAAAGCGAAGTAGCTTTATAACAATAAATGGATCACCTCGTTACGATGGAATTTGGGAATCGAGGTTTTACCTCGAACAAGTACATAAATTAATTGCCATATTAGTAGTATTGAGGTTTCACTTTCACATCATTGGTTAGAGAGTATCCATAGGTCATTTTTATTCCAAAATTAATTTCACTATTTTACTATTTATAAATTTTAAGTAAGTCTCATAAGTACATATAATTTATTTTTACTTTTTATAACTTAAACATCTTTTCTCTCCAACTAAGCAAATTTAAAAATTCAATTAAATAGATCATACTTTATTTAAGAACCAAATACTTATATAAGAACCGAGTGATTATATAAGCACTGATTCCAACTATGTATAAATTTTAAGCATAAGTTCTTACTTAGAGAATAGTGCTAAGTACTGTTGCAAAGATCATGGTAAATATGCTCTTATACTTATTAATAACAGTTATTCTTTATAAAAAAATTACTTTATTAATAACATTTTACAGTAAAACCTCTATAAATTAATAATGTCGGGACCACGTAATTTTATTAATTTAAAAAGGTATTAATTAATCGATAAATTAATAATTTATTAATTTAAAGAGATTTTTCCCGATTCAACGAACCTACATTATTCTTCATGAATAAAATATATGTACATTGTATTGACTAATTAAATAATGTTCATGTACAATGTGACTAATTAAATATATAATATACTTCCTCCTAAAAAACAAAGTTCATTATACTGTAGCACATATAGTATACTAGTTAAAACTTAATGCAGTAAGGAAAGTTAGAGATGAAATACAACTAAATTTAAATTTTAAGAAGAAGCAAAAACAATATAATCATATTTCACTAAGTTGTCATAGTTATATTTGTAATTTTATATACCACAAGAAAATTGCTATTTAGCGACGAGTATTTAGCGACGGTCACTAGTCGTCGCTAAGTTGATTTTCTTTTATTTTTTTACATTTTTTTATGCAGCGACGACCTGGCCGTTGCTAACTTTTTTTATGTAGCGACGGCCAGGGCGTCGCTAATGGTAAAATATTTTTAAAATTTTTTTTTTCTATTTAGTGTCGGTCAGGATCAACGCTAAAGGCAAAAAAAATTTTAGCGTCGGCCTTCGTAAAGTTAGTGACGACCTGACCGTTGCTAATTTCTTGTTATTTTGCACAATATGTTTCAAGAAACAAATATAATGTAACGGTAATGCTCCTTCATGGTATCATAGCTTCGGTCATAAAATGTCGTCGCTACTGCATTAACGATGACGTTTTTAGTGACGGCTGGATGGTCGTCACTAATTATGAAATAGCGACGTTTTTCCCCTGTAAAAGCCAAAAACCATTTTTCTTATAATGATAGAATTATTAATTTATAATATTGAAGGGACCATAAATTATATAATGGTATTTTAAAAATTATTATTTTATTAATGTATTGAAATTATTAATTTAGACCTTAAACCTAAGTCGGGACCGATCGATAAAACTTTTTTATTTTAAAGAGGTTATTAATTTATCAAGTATTAATTTATAGAAGTTTTAATGTAATTTTATAATAAAAAAATGTAAGGAGAAAAATGATGGTAGAAAAGAAATAGATTTCTTCAGCAAGAAGTTAAGTTCAGTAGCGCTCTTGTCCTTTAATTTATGATAGATTAGACAAAGTAAACATAGGATTCAGGAAATGCTCAATTTTTAAAAGCTTCATAAATTTCCGAATACTAATTTAACAAATACTAAATAAAAATAAGTAGTCTCGGCCAATTACCACACGAAATAATTTGTCGGGAACATCTATATCACGGTGGAATTAGCTCTCCCAGCGGGAATTTTTTACCTTACTTACTTGAACCAACCCCGTTGATAATTCTTTTTTGGTTTTGATAACATTAATCATGAGCTTAAGATAAAAATTTTACAAATAAATATTTTTATTAAAATAAAAAATTATCGTTCATTTATATTTTTGATGTAGTTAATATTTTTATTTTAATAAAAACTTTTTTTTAAAGTCTGTGGATGTCATTAAAACCGTTCATTTATACTATAAAAATTCAATTTCTAACTAACAGCTATCTATTTTACAATCTATATATAATTAATTTGATTAATCAACCCGCTACTTTATTCGAAGGGCACATTTAGGTATTTAATTAACAGCATTTTAAGATGTTCATGGAGGGGGAATAATGTATCAGCACGATCGAATTGTAAAGAGAAACTCTCAATAGAATAGGTACGTACCACTTTTCTATTGTTTTGGAGAACGACATTTTAATAATGCATACAAAGGCTATAAATATATAATTGATCGAGAATATGGAAAAGTTGGGGAAAGCAATTAAGCATTCAGGTCATGAACTATGATAATTAGTGGATTGCTATATTTTAATTTGGATTCAAATGGTCTTTAGTGGCTTATTTTATTTGGGTTGGGGTCATGTCCTTGTCCTACTTTATATGTATATATAGCGCTTTTCTTTTCTTAATTTTCTAATTTGTAAAATAATTAATATACATAACATGCAATTCAGTTTTAGAAATACTGACCCATTCAAGCACATGTATAAATGTTTTGCTTTTCAATATTCTATTAATACAGATAAACATAAAGGTGAGCAGTGGTTAATGGTGTTGGAAATCCCTCCTTAATTAATTAATACATTTATGCATGGAAAAGAAACAATGAGTTTATTCAAGGTCTTAATTCAATGACTCTTGAAGAAATGCACATTCATCTTTGGAAAGGTGAAAAGCATTTAATACCCACTATCTCTTCTTGATGGAAGCCCCACCCCTTCACTATAAATAGGGGATTTGAGAGAAGCTTGGATCATCAATCCAACTAGAGAGTTGAGAATCAAGAGTGAGAAAGTGAGAGAGTTTGTAATCCTCTATGAGAGAAGGTTTGAGTGATTCCATCACACTTGGTGAGATAGATTGATTTGTATTCCATCCTAGATGGGTGATGAGATTGAGTGTTACCCTCTTGTATTGAGAGAGAATCATTGTAATCCTACTTTGATAGTGGAGATCTTTACTGGCTAGTGCCCGTGGTTTTTTCTTCTCACATTGAGGAGATTTTCCACGTTAAAATTCTTGTGTGTTTGTTCTCTTCCCTTTACTTTCTCTTAAGCATATTTTAAGTCACATAGACGAAGGGAAATTTCACTTCCGCTAACTTTGGTCCGATTTCCCAACAATGGTATCAGAGCTCGCCTGGTTCGGGGGGAGCTTAAGCCTGTGTAATTTAAGATGGAAGGAGTCATTTCGCATGATGGAGATATGTTCAAGCCACAATTACTCATACTGGAAGCCCATGATGGAAGACCACTTGTACTGCAAGGAGTTACATGAGCCAATAACATGTAACGATAAGCCACAGGAGAAAACTAACAAAGATTGGGAACTTCTAAATTGAAAGGCTGTGGCGATGATTCGGAAGTATATTGATAAAAGTTTGTTCGAGCATGTGTCGATGTACACAAATGCTTATGAGTTGTGGTCCAAACTTGAATCCATGATTCAAAAGAAAACTCCCAGAAACAAAGCTCATCTTGTCAGACGATTGGTGAAACTAGAGTACAAGGATGGCCAAGGTATGATGGAGCATTTGAATGCTTTCAAAGGCCTTTTAAATCAATTGACAAAGTTTGAAATGAAGATAGACGATGAGTTACAAGCACTTCTGCTACTCAGTTCGTTGCCTGAAAGCTGGGACACATTAGTGGTCACACTCAGCAACTCAGTTCCCGATGGAAAACTCTCAATGGACACTGTTTCAGACAGTTTGTTGAATGAAGAATCCAGACGGAAAGAAAGTGAGATATCTTTCTAGTCTGAGGCCAATGTTGTTGATAAACGAGGCAGAAGTGAGATCCGTAGGAAGAATGAGTTCCATGGTAGAGGCAAAAGCAAGGAGAAAAGACGTTCTAAGTCTCGTTCTAAAGTAAGTTGTTACTGTTGTGGCAAGGGAAGACATATAAAATCTGAATGTAGATTCTTGAAGAGAGACCAGAAAGCTGGAGCTGTCCATCCAGACTTAGTTGATCCAAAGAAAAAGGATTTTACTCCAACTACAATCGTCGCTGTAGAGGATGATGTTTTCCTCATTGGAGAAGATAATTACCTAAATGTTGCTTATGGTGATTGTTCATGGATTATAGATTCCGGTGCATCTTTCCATGTGAGCCCACATGATGGTTACTTCTCAAATTACAAGAAAGGAGATTTTGGTACAGTTAAAATGGGGAACCATGTCACAAGCAAGATTTTTGGCATAGGAGATGTGGTCTTGACAACAGACATAAGGAGTAAGCTCGTGCTGAAGGAGGTGAGACATGTACCTGACATGCGTCTGAACCTCATCTCAGTTGGGAAGTTAGACAATGTTGGACTTGTGAGCCACTTTGGCACAGGAAAGTGGAAGCTGGCAAAAGGAAGCATGGTGGTTGCCAAAGGTTCAAAGGAAGGATCTCTGTATATCATGCAGGGAAGAATTTCTAGTGGAGAAGCAAACATGTTAGACGACTCCAAAGATCTTTGGCACAGACGATTAGACCACATGAGTGAGAAAGGATTACAGATCCTTGCCAAAGATCATCTCCCTAGCATAAATGGACAACTGCTAGAATCATGTACTGATTGTTTGGCTGGGAAGCAGTGTAGGGTCAGTTTTCATAGATCAGACGATCCCTCAAGGAGGATGGAGGCACTTGAACTTATGCACTCAGACGTTTGCGCACCGACTGAAAGATCCGTTGGAGGTGCGTACTACTTTGTAACATTTATTGATGACTACTCTAGAAGAGTATGGGTATATCTGTTGAAAACTAAAGATCGGGTTCTTCAAGCTTTTAAGGAATTCCATGCTTTGGTAGAGCGTGAGACTGGGAAAAAGTTGAAATGCCTAAGAGCAGACAATGGTGGAGAGTACCGTGGTCCATTCGAGGCTTATTGTCGGACTCATGGTATCAGATTAGAAAAGACCCTGCCAAAGACTCATCAGCTGAATGGAGTGGCTGAAAAGATGAATCGGATGATTGAAGAAAAAGTCAGGTGTATGCTAAATCATGCAAACCTCCCCAAGTCATTTTTGGGTGAAGCTGTGAAAACCGCAGTAGCGTTGATAAATCTCTCACCATCACGACCTTTGAAGGGAAAGATTCCAGAGGAAGTATGGTATGGGAAGAAAACATCCTACAACCACCTAAAGGTTTTTGGATGCAGAGCATTCGTCCATGTACCCAAAGATGAAAGAATGAAGCTTGATGCTAAGACCAAGGAGTGCATATACCTTGGATCTCCAAAGGATGAATTCGGATATAGACCATGGGATCCTGTAAACAAGAAGATTGTTAGAAGCAGAGATGTGGTGTTCTTTGAAGACCAGACCATCAAGGACTTTCAGCAGAAAAGACAGGTGAAGTCCAAGGTGAGCAGCGATGATGTGATAATCCATCCAACAACCAATAGTTCAGGGGGAGAAAACTTACAAAGGCAAACTATTATTGATCAGATAAATCCTGAGCAAATGCAACCTCAGGTGGTAGATGATCAGATGATACCAGATGCTCAGACAAATCCAGAACCCCAAACAATGGAAAAAGATCACACGCAGCCTGAGCCAAGACGGTCAACAAGAGTAAAAATACCCTCCACCAAGTACCCACCAGACCAATATGTTACACTCACAAGTGAAGGTGAACCTCAAAGTTTTTCAGAAGCTATGGAGACGAAGGAGAAAGAAGAACGGATCAAAGCCATGAATGAGGAGATGGCCTCTTTGCATGAGAACCAGACATACGATTTGGTAGAGCTGCCCAAGGGAAGACGGACTCTAGAAAACAAGTGGGTGTACGAGTTGAAATTTGAAGAAGGGAGTTCTAAGCCCCGATATAAAGCCCGAATCGTGGTGAAGGGCTATAACCAGAAAAAAAAAGGTATAGACTTTGGAGAGATATTTTCTCCAGTGGTGAAGATGCCCTCTATAAGGGTAGTCCTAGGTCTGACAGCTTGCCTAGACTTAGAGATAGAGAAGCTTGATGTGAAGACTGCATTCCTGCATGGAGACCTAGAAGAGGAGTTCTACATGGATCAACCAGAAGGGTTTGAAAAAGATGATAACTGGTCTGATATGATGACCAAGACAATTCCAGTCAAGAAGCTCTCAGATTGTTGTAAGGGAGTAGGACTGATAATACCCCTCAATTAAGTCGGGAAGGGGGAGATTGTTGGAAATCCCTCCTTAATTAATTAATACATTCATGCATGGAAAAAAACAATGAATTTATCCAAGGTCTTAATTCAATGACTCTTGAAGAAATGCACATTCATCTTTGGAAAGGTGAAAAATATTTAATACCCACTATCTCTTCTTGATGGAAGCCTTACCCCTTCACTATAAATAGGGGATTTGAGAGAAGCTTGGATCATCAATCCAACTAGAGAGTTGAGAATCAAGAGTGAGAAAGTGAGAGAGTTTGTAATCCTCTTTGAGAAAGAGTTTGAGTGATTCCACCACACTTGGTGAGATAAATTGATTTGTATTTCATCCTAGAAGGGTGATGAGATTGAGTGTTATCCTCTTGTATTGAGAGAGAATCATTGTAATCCTACTTTGATAGTGGAGATCTTTACTGGCTAGTGCCCGTGGTTTTTTCTTCTCACATTGAGGAGATTTTCCACGTTAAAATTCTTGTGTATTTGTTATATTCTCTTTACTTTCTCTTAAGCCTATTTTAAGTCACATAGACGGAGGAAAATTTCACTTCCGCTAACTCTGGTCCGATTTCCCAACAAATGGCATGCTTAATCAGATTATTATACCCTTTTTATTTGAGAATTCCAAATCTTTTAACGACATGATAACATGTATATATGGCTGCCGCATTACAGTTTAGCATAGAATAAAAATGCTAACGAGTAGATGAAAACATTTCTTATTTTTATTTTAAAATTTTATTTCTAAAATTCATGTAATAAACCAATTATTCCAAATGGTTAAGCCATTGAGTAGAGCCAGTTTTATTCTAATATACCCCTTATGTAAAAGTTCATTAGATTTGATTTAAAGTGTGGACAATTCACAGATCCATGACCTTATATTAAAATTAAATATTTTTTATCAGAATAATGAAGTGGCAATGATTGAAATAATGACCACGTGGTCATGAAAGCTCTCATATATTATCCCTAAAACATGGGTAAAGTCACATAGTGGCTATAAAAAATATCCTAAAAATTTAAGTTAATGGGTGGAAGTCACATGAATGGTGTAAGTAAATAGAAGTAACTAATAATTCATAATATCTTTTTGGGAGAGGATTATATATGAATAATGAAAAAAAATCAGGTTTAAGTAAAAAAAAACAATTTGATAAAAATTGAATCAATTTTAAGTCTTTTTTTGGTCAATTTTAAGTCAATTAATGTCACTCGTTTTGTTCCTTAATTAGAACATATTTGGTTTGCATTTTTATTTTATTTTCTATTTTTTGAAAATTTTATAAATGAAAAATTGAAAATGTTGAGAAGAGAAATTTTTTGTTTCTAACATTTCTAAATTTTCTTTTACAAAATTTCATAAAACAAGAAATGAAAATACAAATCAAATAGGAATATCTTACTTGTCAATTACACAAATACTTGTCGTTTAATACTTCACGTGACCTCAATTCTAACACCATCTTAATATTTCAAATTAAGATATAAAATTCATACAATAAAAAATATATAATAACTCATATAACATATTTTTTTCTTTATCTTTTTTCATCATATCATCTATTGCATCTCACATTTATTGAATAAACTAGCAAATTCGTCTCTAACTTTTTTAGGGTCATGTAATTTAGTCCCTAGGAAATACAAAACCTCAATATAGTCCCTGACATTTTGCTTTTTTTTTTTTTCATTATAGTCTAGCTCTGTGTTTCTCGTTAATTTTTTTACGACGTGTCATGTTTAGCGACACTCTGTCACAGTGTTTGTCACTATAGTGTCCACTTTGACACCAAAATGATGTGGTTTTGTCAAATTTATAACTTGAAAGACTTCAACTCCAACAGTCATGTGTTTCTTATTCTCTCATTTTTTCTCTTCTTCCCCTTCTTCATTGGAAGGTCTAAACTCTAATGACGTTATTTTTGTGCCCCGATGACAAATAGTGTGACACAGTGTCACTAAACATGACACGTTATAAAAAAATTAACGGGAAACACATGGTTGGACTATAATGACAAAAAAAGTAAGAAGTCGGAAACTATATTGAAATTTTATATTTCTTAAGGATTAAACTGCATGACCCTAAAAACATAATGGACGAATTTACTTACTTTACTCCACACTTATCTCTTTTACTCTCTTTTTCTTTTTTTCCCCTCTATATTGTATGATAATGATATACAACATGTAAAAGTAACATTACTCTTTCAAATTTATAAGAGTCACTACTTTAATTACAGAAGGAGGGGTGGTGAGTTGCAGACGGAATATTAAAGTGGTAACATCTTTAGATATTTTAATCTGAAGACTGAGAGCCACAACTTTTGACCTGTTTATGTGATCAAGGTGAGGCTAAGTTCTTGTGTCGTAAACACCATTATAACCACTCGTTAATTATTATTCTAATACTATAATCCCCTATTTGTTCGAAAATTAAGGGAAGATCATAAAGCATTTTCCGATCCCAAGCATTATATATTATTACTATATGCTGATACAACATGACGTGGCAGCTTCAAGTGAATGATGTAGATAGTAACGTGGCGTCAGGTAATTAAGACACAATTGGATTTAACATTACAAAAGGATGAAAATAAAAAATAATATATAAAGTAAACATTATCATATATTGCTGCAAATGACGTGGCAGCTTCAAGTTAATTTAATAGCGTAGCAACGTGGAGTTATGTACAACACAAGTTGATGACTTGTATATTGGTACACATGGAGCTGTCAAAACGAATTAGCCCGACTTAGTATATATTGGATAAAAAGTGAGTTGAGTCAGACTGGCTCATTTTTTCCGGTGAGTTAGAAAAATACCTACCGGTTCGACCCACCACGGATTGACTCGCTTAATTTCAGAAAAATATTAAAAAAATAAAAAATAACAGAGAAATGCAAAAAAATTTTAAAAAATGCAAAAAAATTGAAAAAATGGCCACAAAAATTATACCAAATAGCCACCCAGCCAAACTGAAAAATGCAGTATTGATTACAAACAAAAAAATTATACCAAACAGCATCCCGGTCCAAAAGAAACATAATTTAAATAGTCCAAAATGGCCAACAATTTTCACAGCCTGTCAAATCACAAACAGCATGCATGAGGCTATTGATATGCCCAAAATGTAGTATACATTTAAGGGATTAAACGAAACATCAAATGTAGTATACATTTAAAAATAGAACAGTTAAATCAAACAGATTAAGCCACACAGAACAAAATAATCAAATCGATTAAATCAAATCGAACAGAATAATCAAACAGATTAAACTTATTTACAAATAGATTAAACCAAACAGATTCGAAATGATGATTGATGAACAACATACTTTACTGTTCGAAACAGCGACAGATCGGAGACGAGTAAACAATAGAGGTGCAGAACGGAGCAGACCAAACAACAGAGCTGCAGACAACGTAGATCGAAGGAAGAGAAGCAGCTCCGCGCGCGGGCACAACGAACAGCTCAGACGCCCAGACACAACGAACAGCTCGACGATGAAAACAAGGACGCGGCGATGGTCCGGTGGCGAGGAAGAGAAAAACGAGGGGAAGACTACTCTCAGAGAGAGGTGACGCTGCTGAGATACTTGTGAGGGTTTCTATGTTTCTAACTTTGTTTTTGTGATAACCTAACCTAACCTAACCTAACCTAAGTCCCAGGAGACCTAAGTGGAGTAAAAATGTGAAAGAGTGACTCGGTCTGCAGAAGGGTTTTTTTTTTTAACGACTAAACTAGCAAATCGGTCCCTAACTTTTGGGGGACCATGCAGTTTCGTCCCTGACTTTGTTAAATAGAACTTTATTCTTTGGATTTTTTAAAAGCATGCACTTTAGTCCTTACTTTATTAAAAAAACATGCATTTTAGTCCCTAAGTGCATGTTTTTTTAATAAAGTGAAGGACTAAAATGCATGATTTTTAATAAAGTAAGGACTAAAGTGCATCCTTTTAAAAAAGTCAGAGTATAAAGTTCTATTTAACAAAGTCATGGACGAAACTGCATGGTCCCCAAAAAGTCAGGGATCGATTTGCTAGTTTAGTCTTTTTTTAACTAAAAAACCGGGTTGGCCCGGCTCAACCCGACCCAAACCCGCATTGGCTCACATGTTAAGTGAGTTGGGCCAAATTTACCTGGGGCCCGGTGAGCCCAAATATTTTCAGCCCAACCCACCGGTGAGCCGGGTTTGTACGGGTTGGCTCACCGGGTTGGGCTCGTTTTGACAGCTCTAGGTACACGAACTAATTGACCGCCAGCCGGAGGTGAAAAGTTCCTGACAATAATTAGTGTTTAGTAAAGTTAGATGAAAGCTGAAAGCTAGTAAAAAACTGAAGAACTACCTGATTTGATTGAAAGTGTTTGGTAAATCTAATTGAAAATAGTAAAATGATATATTAGGATACCATTAATTATTAAATAATTATGAGTGGGGATATTGAGAAATAAATTTGTAACGGATTTTCAGCTAGTAAAATATGAAGTTTTTTTTTAAAAAAACTACCTCAAGTAACTTCTCAAGAAAATTTAATAACTACCTAAAAAAGCTACATTACCAAAAACTATTAAAATAGTTTCAGGTCCTAATTTCAGCTTTCATCTAGCAGAAATGTCTCACAAAACACACTCTTAAATGTATTTATTATTTTTTGACAAGGAAAGCAAATTTCATTGAAGCCCCTCTTTTCTTAGCATTAGCTAGGTTTTCCTTGGCCCTACCCCTATTCCAATGTTACCAATCTTCTTTAGCACCGTCGTGCGAGGCTGTCTACACTTGGAGTACTACAATTTTAGTTCGTCGGCTTCTTAAGCGTCGCCATTCAAGGTCATTTGCACTTGGAGTATTGCAGTTTTTGTCCCCTGGTTCCTGGTTATGAACGACATTTTCCCCTTATTCGTTGACGTCAATCTTAATTAGTACACAACATATCATTTTAATTCAAATCAAAGTCTAACTATTTAATTGCTCCTCATGTAATTTAAACAACTATTCAGACACCATTGATGCAGATTCCTTTAATTTGTTCCTTAGACCAACAAACTTCAAGGTAAAGCACAATTACCGAAGAAAAAATGCAAATCCTACAAATCTTCACATGTGCCTTTGCAAAGGAACAACAACAGGACGCAATAACGATAAATAACTTCTTGAACAAGAGTAAGGACGATTTGTTAGGTCATTTTTATCCCAACACCTCATTTTTTTCACTATTAACAGATCTTCAATGGGTCCCACCAGTACACTCTCAACAAGTTCTTATTAAGTACCACCCCTCATCTCTAACTAGCACCTCATTTTTTTTACTATTCACAGATATTAAATTGGTCCCACCAATACATATCACCCATTTTTAAAATTTTGTTATTTACAAATATTTCAATTAATAAATATTAAAATAATATTAAATTATCTGAAAAAAAACTGACGCGCTTTTCGGCGGTTTAAAACCACCGGTAAGTTCACTTTATATATAAAAAGAATATACTTACTCACAGTTTTAACCCCCGGGAACGAAAAAATTACCGATAAGTTCACCATATATATAAAAAAAATGTACTTACTCGCGATTTAAACATTCGGGAACGAAAAAAAGTTATCAGCAGTTTAAAACTGCTAGTGACGCTTTAAAAAAGCCGATGCACTGCGCCTTCAGTGGTGTTACTCTCGCAGTTTAAACCCCCGAAAACGCAACTAGTACTCAATAAGCATTGATGGCAAATTTTACTCTAACGCTAAATTCCCATAAAGCAGCGGGTATTAAGCATATTTGAGCAAATGCTCAATAAGAACCACCCCTCCCCGCTAAAAATGCCCTTAAATTTTGTAACAATGACAACTTTCACATCATCAGTTATCGAGTAATTAATTCGAGCCTTTGAATACTTTTATAAATATATCAATGATGCTCATTGTTTGTGTATTGGTGCACAAAAACGTTTCTTTGTGTACCATAGACACGGCCAAAAATTATACAATTTCAAATTTTTCACTTTTTTATTAATATTTATTTTTTTTAGTATTTAGTTTGAATTATTATTTAATATGAAAGTTAAAGATAATAAGGAAAAATATATAATTTCAAAAATTTATTTTTTTGGTATAATTTTTCACGTTTAAAATAATTGAAAATGAAGATAAGTAACTTTGAAAGTTATTAAAAACACTACTGCTTAAAAAAATAATAGAGAGAGAAAAATAAATAAAATATCATTTTAAAATATAATTTTTTGAAAGTGAGAGTGTATTTGCACACTCTCAAGTACACACAGGTCTATTATAGAGCAATAGGTTCAAATATATAAAATTATTAGGGGTAAATTAAAAATGTTTAAGATATTTAGTAATAATTCTATCAAACTCAGGGGGTGCACTTACACACTCTCATATGTGTACAGGTCCACAACTGGTAAGGACTAGGGGTCAAAACCTTATTATGTTGAAATTTCACAATCATGTTTGGTTAAAATTGTATTTATTTTTTTCTTCATAGATGCTCATAATTTATAAGATGACCCACTTATTTAACATTAAAGAAGATAAATATAGACATAACATTTCAATATACATGATATGGTTATGTGAAATTTTAACATGATCCAAATTGGATAATCTAAATGAGAAATTATAAAATACAATATTAGTTGTATTGTTATCTAATCATTTGAATAATGTCATAACGAATGGGAGTTGTTATGATATATACTCTTAAGAGAATTGTATTTTGAGTGAAGTTGTGAAAAATATATTCATCGGTTTGGTTTTATCATAAATTAAAAATTATAAAAAGTTGTTGAATAAAAAAAAACAATATAATCGACAGCTCAACTTGGATATATTATTTGGAAAAAGAAATGTTAGAAGAAGTTTTGACTAAATTTTATAAAAAAGAGCAATCCTCATGTAATTCCTAAATTAAAACTTACACACATGTCATCACTTAGATCCTTAAAATTTAAGTCACTCAATAAGTCCCTGAAATTATGAAAAAGTCCCCAAGTAGATAATTATACATGTCACTAATTAGGTCCATGAATGTTTATTGTCATCAAATAAATCTATATTACAGAACAAAAATGTCACAATATTAATTCTTCCATTACCCATAAACATGAATCTATTTGAAGACAATGATATACTTATAGGTACTTATTTAATGATAATAATCTTTCCATGACTTAATTGATGACATATTTTCATACTTTATGAGATTTATTTAATGGCTATATTAATATTTCAAGATCTAACTCACAACCCATGAATTTTTGATGGGCTAGCTAAATTGAGGGTTTATTTTAAAATAAATAGATGTTTAAATACTTTAAGATGATATATATTTCATTACAATTAATAAAAGATATAAAGGTAATAATTTGATTAGACTATAGTAATTGGTTTTGACCTTTTTTAAATGGTTAATCATGCCATGTGGTTATCCCCATTACTATGTGAATGGAAATGGGTGGGCCGGGGTTGGTGTTGCAATTATGAACAGTTAAAAATATAGAAAAATAGCAGCAGATAGTGAGAGGTGATCACTGTTGGTCTTGGCCTTGGCTTGCATACTAATACTATCACTTTCGCCGTATATATGGATTTAATTTGTGGATGGAGGAATCTTTGGTTTGGCTATAACTAAGGTCCCTCTCCCTCTCCCTCATCCTCTCCCCTTTCAACTCAAAGATAACAAACAAACACAACATCCATCTTACCCCTAACTAACTAATTTCTCTCTGCTTCTTCGCTCCCTCCACACCCAAAATTAAGGTTACCAAACATGTTTCCTTTACAACGAGGCAATGAGCTGGCGATCTCGTTTTCTAATAGTGTCCACCACCGGCAGCACAAAATCTCTCAAGATCTGATTCTGGATGATTGTGATTCTCCCCTTCTCCATAAACAATTGGGTATTACTACTAGTAGCCGCCCAAAACAATTATTTTATGATGCTAATTCTTCTAACAACCAAGAATATGAAAAGAAGATGGTTCATAGGGAGATTGAGAGGCAAAGGAGGCAAGAAATGGCTTCCCTTCATGCCTCCCTTAGATCCCTTCTCCCTCTTCACTTCATCAAGGTCGATCGGTCTAATTTATTTCTAATATATTTTTTCCATTTATCATTAATAATTATTTTTTGTTTGGGGGTGTTTGGTTCATGATACACACAAATTAATTACGTTTTGTTTTGTGTCTAATTAACTAACTTAATTAGGGTTATAACTCTCTATATATAATTTCAGGGAAAGCGTTCGTTATCTGATCAAATGAACGAGGCAGTGAATTACATAAATCACCTGCACAAGAGTATCAAAGAACTGAGTGACAAGAGGGATGAACTGAAGAAACAACTCTCCAAAAACAAGCAAGCATCATCTTCTTCTTCTTCTTCTACCTGCAGTACTTTCACTTTCCACCACAATAATGGAGCTGTGGGAATTGAAATCAATAGTGGCTTCAGAGAGGAAAGGCTCCCACTTTCAAAATTGCTGGAACTAATTCTGTTAGAAGGACTCGAAGTTGTCACTTGCCTTTCAACTGAAGTCAATGGCAGATTACTCCACACTATCCACTGTGAGGTATGTATGGAGTCACTCCAATTAATGATTATATTCTCTTTATTTTATATTTATATATATATTAATTTATTTTTTCTGCAATTAAAACTTACTCAAATAATATTTTTATGTTTAATTATTATTGAACTTGGTTAATTAATTCACAGGTTAACAATTCCGACAGTGTAGATCTATCTGAGCTGAGAAGGAAATTTTCCAATGTTATTCCATCATTTAGATGTTCTGATTAATAAACTTAATTTGTGCATATTGCTAGCTACCTATTCTCATATCTGCCTGGCCCCCATATATTGATAGAAAATTAACATATATGTACGTGTTTGCATTTTCTAACTGGCTGCTAGCTAGAGAGTGTTTGCTTGCAATGTATATATATTGGAACCCCTCGATCTGATTTTTCTTTGTTTTAGAAGCTTCGATCGATTGTCCAGGCGGAATAAGAGAAGGAAAAACTTGTGTACAGATCTGCTGTGTCTTTGCTTCTTGTGTGAAATTTACAGATGAGCGTTTTTTATTTTGTCTCTAATTACGCACGTGTCAAAATTGTTAAGTTAACCATGAGATATTGTAATCCACCACGCGTAGCTAATCACAGTGATCGATGCTGAGTCTTGCTTGTAAATTTTTTTCTGTTCTTAACTGTTTTTGTTGAAATCAGGACACTCACCCGCTAACTGACTATCTTTAAACTAGTTAGTATATGTTTGTGTTAAAAGTTCAACTGAATCCACATTTAAACAAGCAAGGGATAGTTGCTTTAGAATGTGAAAATATGCATTGGGATGAGTAAACGTGAGTTTGGGATGTTTTTGAAACATGCTATTATTCAGGGATGAAATTATCATGAGCCAACAACTTTAAAATGAATAAATACACAATGAAACTTTTTAATAGAAAAATGAGAGTAATAAGAATCAAACTGTAAATTATATGATCTTATATAAAAGTTTCAATATCATATGATGAAACATCTCTGTATCAAAAATTTATGTTATTTCATAAAAACATTATGTCAAATAGAGAACAAGATGGAAAATGAGTCATTTCATATGAATTCAAAAACTATTTAAAACTCAAAATTATATTATCATTAAATTTTAGCTTTATTAGTTTCTTAAAAAAATAATTTCCCCAGGCGGTTTATTAATTCAAAAATTATTTTCTATATTTTTACAAAACATTAAAAACATGAAATAAAATAAAAATAATGTGATTTTTTATAATTAAACTGAAAATACTTTTATAATTAAAATTGAAAATCAAGAAATTGAAACAGCAAAGATTTTATAAAACCAAACTGCCCCTAATTTTTTATTCTAGTTTCACCCGAACCACTTTAACTAGTACATATTTCTAGTAAAAAAACAAAGGTTCCTGAAGTTAACTAACGTTGGTTTACCTATATATATATATATATATATATATATATATATATATATATGATCAGCTCAAGTCGTTTTTAGAATATAAACTGCTTATGGTTAGCTAGTTAATTTAAATAGACATAGCAATATAGTTTTCATAACTTTTGTAATATTCCTTGTATTGCTATAGATAATTATTTTTTCTTGAAATCATTAATTGGTTTAAAGTGAGTGATACTTATTTTTCATATATTGCAGTTTATCTCAAGTGATGAAAATATAGAGGTGAAGAATTTTTTTATATTTAAGTCAGAAATCATATCATGCATTATGAAGAAGGAAATACCATGATATTTGCAAATATATATGGTTATCTTCTTTTCTTCAACATGATTCTGAAAATAATTGTTTGGCAGCTGTGATTAGCACTTGCCTGCCAATCAACTGCTCAATATTGAAGTATATTAAAATAATTTGATTATTTTTCTTCTAAGATTTTGAAATATATATATCTAAGGGAATTATTTTGGGGACACACAATATCCCCGTGCGCATACTTGTCATGTACCTGTATTCTGCAGAAATTATATTCCTTGTATCTATATAATCCGATATATTGCATTTTTTTAGTTTTTTTTTATTATATATGATTGATAAAGAACATCTTTATTTTCACATGTCATGTACACCTTAGTGGTCATCAATAGATATGCACCATTTAACTGCATAATTATTTGCCAAGTTATCTCGTTCCCCAGTGTGGTGTTATATATTAATAGCATATTGCAAATTATTTAACCAGTAAACATTAATAGTATAGCTAGGTAGCAAAATTAAAGCAAATACTATTCTTGTAACAAGGAAAAAGGTTCATGTTATATGCCAGAACTCAGGAGTCAGGAATGGAAGAATATATAATAAAAGGTCCAGCTAGCTTTTGATTTGTATATCAGAAAGTATATATCTAAGGAGAATCGATGGAGCAGGGATTCTGGGAATAAATATAGCAATAAATATGCTTAACAGTGTATTTAATTTATACTAAAATTAAGTTGTAAATGTAGATTTAGATTAATGCTATTTTGAGTAACATTAGCTCGGATTCAATATTTGAATTGTGATGTTGGTAAAATCAAACACTCAATAAGTGTCCATTTGATTTACCATGAGTATAATTGATTTCAAAATCAATGACAAGATGAATTTTATATGGATTATGAAACACATTAAAATGAAATTGATTTTCAATTCCTCCAAACTTGATGTTAGTAATTTGTAACTGCAAAATCAACAAGCTATAAGTCTTGGGGCTTAATTATGAAGTACATGTATATGTTATAAACATGGATGCAGCATGTGATGTGACAATTTGGAGGTTATATGTGCTAAGATGGTAAAAGTGAGTTAAGGTGTAAAAACATTAATTAAAACGCTAATGTGAAATCATATAATAGAAGTAAGACACTTCAGATTATTTCAAAATGGTAAAAACGTAAATGGCATTCGTATAGAAGTTATGACAGTTTTACATATAAGAGAGTGAATTAATGGAGTATGTCAAATAACAATAACAAAGGGGGCGACAAACTTTTTGAATAGCGCTGGCACCTTTGTCTGATCAAGATCAAGATCAAGAGGCAGGGGCTTATGACATGACTTGTGTGCTCCCACTCCTCGCTGTATTTGTTGGCAGTTCCTATAACTATGGAAATCCAGAGAGATGTGGCTCTAATTTGGTAGGCAGACATTATGAAAATAAAGTTGTGGTTGTGGGACTGCTTTTGTCTCACCAACAAAGTGAGTCTCCACAGGACCGGGGACAATGTAATACACTGCTAAACATTTACAAACTTATCCATTATGGTTAAAAGTGAATTTGAAGTGATACATGTTTTAATATTTAAAAAAAAAATTTAGTAAAATTTAATATTAATTTTTTTAACTCAATACAAAAAGTGTTAATTAGCTCAAACGTGAGTTTAGAGGTGAAGTTAATTTTGATTTATAACATCCTAATATATTAGTATGAATTTTAAATCACATCTACATCTTCAATGTAATTCTAAATATTCCTAACAGTGAATCCAAATATGCTATAATATTATTGAGACTTACACTTTAATTGGAGAATATATTAAAAATTCAATCAATATGAAGTCTTGTGTTAGTTAAAAATAAATTAAATAAAGATAATATAAGTAAAAAGGAGAGGGGGTCATTTTAACTTGGGCAATATATACAACTTTTTTTATTTGTGTAGGTTAGAATGACACCGTCTCTTTTTTCTTGTATCCTTCTTTCTATGTCTGTTTCCTACACCAATCACAAAAGATATTTTTATGCTTTTGGTTATATATGAATCATATGATGGGGAATAAACTCACGAATCGAAGATCTGTTGGAAGCAATGCCTTGCTGGATGACATTCCTAGCTATCTATGTAAATCTAGAGATATCTCTGGGTTTGGTGGGTTTTGCATGACACAAGAAAGTTGGGCTCGTGGGTTTTCTATTACGTGGGCTCAAGAGGACCAATCACCATCCATTCATTTGTAGCCTGCCCAAATGGGCTCAATAGTACGTGTCACAATATGAATGGTACATACAATTATATATTACTTCGTGAGGAAAGAAAATGTGACTTTGTAAGAAGGAAAATACACATCTTGATTCTATTATCTATTATTTATATAAAAGTTGAACCACAAGGTCTAGAATTGTCATATCAATTCTCAAATAATCGCATATGTCTAATTTTATCATATCATCAATAATATGATATGACACCTCTACATTTTCCTTTTCCTTGCAACATTATACTCACATACAATTCTTAACATTCTTTTAACATAATCATTATTTTATCATTATCGATCACCATCATTATGTCAATGTATGTTATAAACAAAATTTAATACGCTATGTACAATCCATTAAAGGAAATCAAATCACCGTCTACCTTTAAATTACCTTCAAATTGTATGAAATTAAAAATTAATCTTATTCTCATTATTTCATATTTTTTTTATATTAAAAAATAATTTATCATATTATAGCACCCACACAACATGTGTTGTGATCTATCTTTCTATTTTAAATCAGTACGGAGAGATAAGTATATATTTCTATTTACCATACCTTGGTTCTCATATTAACTATGAACCAAGCTATTCCCCGTTAAATCCTAGATGGATTACTCGATAATGTTTTGAATGAGAACTGCCAAGGAAGCAGATTCAACCCCCAAAGTCACGGATGTTTCTATCACAAAAGCAAGTTGATAATTATCAGATTGCATATTTATCTGAATATTTATCAGCTGTCCTCTGTTTTTGCACCATTTTCCATTCATAAAGTTTTTTTCTTAATTTTTTCCTTTTCCAATTGTGTTCGATTTACCTCAAAAAAAAAAAAACGTGATCCAGTATAAATAAACATACCAAGTAGTATTAGTTTAAATCTACGTCTAAAACGTGATTATAATAAAAACCAAACACACCTAGTAACTATAAAACTCCAGGTTTAAAGGAACCTTGGACCAAAATAAAGGCCAAAAGGAAACAAAACAGCAGATTAAGGAACCCTGCTGCAGCATTGAGAAAGCAAATACTGCCTCATTTAACTTCCACAACCCCATGAACATAATCACAGATCAGATTGTGCTTGGAACTGATCACCTGCAGTTCAAAGAACTGGAGGCTGTGCAGTCCAAATCCAATTTTTTTTTTACATCAATTTATTAATTTAATATCATATACAAAATCAAAGTTTTCAATGGCAAGGATTCTCTGCAGTTTAAACCAAATTGTACACAACCATAATCATGTTCAGCTATGGAAAGGAAATGAGCATTTCAATTTCCCATGTTCTGCTACATCAGGCATGAATTACTTGGCTTTTCAATCTAAGCCCGAAAAACTAAAAATGATCTGTGCAAACTGCAAAGCCAAGTCAAAATTTGCATATGCAGCAAACAATAATAGACGACCCGCAAAGAGTGAATTGGTAACTAAAAGGTAGGCCACTTTTTCATTACCAAAAGTTATGTGAACTACAAAGATACCCTCCACTATAAAGCATGGGCCATAATTTCCAAGGCATGCCTAAAAGTCGATCAGTGTGAAAGATACAAGATGGGTCAATGACATTGACAATGTACACAGATCAATCTCTAACAGTTAGGCCACAACAATGTATCAAAACCAGGAAAAGTGAAAGAAATGGAAGTGTTGTACAACAAAAAATAGAGGGAAAGTAAAGTGTGCTCCAAAACAGTAAGAACCGGTCACTGTTGATGAAAATGGTTGGTTAGTTGATACTATGAACTCACCTCACCGGGCTTCTTTCCGAGACTTGAATGAGAATTGAGATTTTGAGTACTCAACAGGCAATTGGGGTGGCTCTAACTCCCCACAAAGCATTCCCACAACCTCTTTCATTGAAGGACGACGATCAGGTAATTTAATCAAACAAAGCAGAGCAACCTTGATGCAGAGAAGAGCCTGCTCTTCATCCAATGACTGAATAGACTGATCAACCAATTCAAGAAGCTTCCCATTGCGTGCACAATGGCGAGCCCAAGACACAAGGTTCGCTCGCTGAAACTCTGAGGGTGAACCAGTCACTTGAAGTGGACGCCTCCCAGAAATGATAACAAGCAATAGAACCCCAAAGCTATACACATCACACTTCTCTGATACATCACCACTATAGCCATACTCAGGAGCAACATAGAAAAGTGTTCCCCTCATACTTGGAGTACTACTGATACCACCACTCTTGGGTATTTCTCCACTACAAGAATCATAGCTATTCCATCGAGTTCCCCGTAGCTCCCCACTGAACCACGAATCTGCACTATCACGACCATTCCTACCACGGTTTTTATTACTCTTTTTTACATCAGAATACAAAGAATCATCATCTCTCTCCCACCAATAGTCACCATTGTCATCACTGTTTCTCATTTTTTCCTGTTGTTTCTTCTTTTTCTTTTGCTTCTTGGCAAGCTCTTCAGAATACTCGTCCTTCCACCATTCCCTTGCTGGTCTTCTCTTCTCCTTCTTCAGAACGCCAAAAGCACCCTTTTCCTCATCCATTGATTCCCACCACTCCAATTTCTTCCCGCTCTTGTTTTTCTGTGCCGTTCCACTGCTAGACCCAGCACCTACCCATTCCCCTTTTGGCCTTTCCTCGTTCACCTCCTTTCCAATCCAATCCATCACATAATCCTTCACGCTCCCATTTTGATTCTCTATCTCACCTTCCAATCCAGCATTGACACTCTCAGCTTCCTCCACCACCGATCCACCATCACTCTCCAACTCTTGTTCCTTTCTCTTGCTGTCGCTTTCCACTTTAACTTCAAGCTGGGATACGATTTTCAACCGGGCAAGTCCAAAATCGGCGACTTTGGCGGAAAAGCAATGGTCGAGGAGAATATTACTGGGCTTGATGTCACCGTGAATGACCGGGGGATCGCAGGAGTGAAGGTAGTGAAGGGCTCTTGCAATGTCGACGATGATGTTGAAGCGCTTGTTCCAGAGCATGAGTTCAGGGCACTTGCGACGGAGAAGGGCGTCGTGGAGGTTACCGTTATGCATGAGGTCGTAGACGAGCAAGAAACGATGGCGTTTGGGTTCGGAGGAGAAGCCAATAGGGGGAACGAGGAGGTCGGAGCGGAGCCTGGAGGCGAAGAAGAGTTCGTTGTGGAACTCGCGGTCGCCCTGGAGTGAGGTGTAGTCCATTAGCTTGACGGCGATTGGTTTTCCGGCGGGTGGGAGGGAGCCGGAGAAGACGGGGCCGAAGCCGCCATGGCCGAGGAGGGTGGAGAAAGAGTTGGTGGCGCGGCGGAGGAGAGGGTAGGAGAAAGGGTGAGGAGGGTTGGAGTCAGAGTCAGAGGAAGGGGTGGTTCGTTTCCGCTTCCGAACGCAGAGAAGGAGCAGAAGGATGAGAGGGCAGGCGGAGGCGGTGAAACTGAGAGCAGATGCAACATGATTGTGGTTGGGAGGTGATGCTGACGTGGATAACTGCCGAGATGGCATCGCCACCCACAGAGAGAACAGAAGATTTGTTTTGAGGAATTGCAGATGTTGAAGGAGAAGAAGAGTTAATAGAATAGTAGAATTGAATGAATATCTGTATGTGCTCTGCTCAGCAAACAAAAACAGAGGACGAAGGCTCTGTGTGTGTCTGATTGCCTGTGAATTGTGAAGTGTCTACTCGTTTTCTTTCTTTCTCAAATCGAGAGGCAGGGCAGGGTCCTCTCCTATACTGTTTGCTCTTTTGATTGGGATTGGGACGTGACACGCGACAAAACACTCTTTCTCAGTTTTTTTCCCTCTCACTTTGTTTCTTCTTTTTCATTTCTCACACTGTACGATCAATTTCTGTGCAATCAATCTTGGAACATTTCAGCGAGCAAACTCCGTTTGTCTTCAATAAACTCCTTTTTAGTCTCTGATCAAGTTGTTCATTCATTCATTTTCTGTTATACAAGTTCGTTAGTCATGAGGCATGATTGACTAATTTGAAGAACTTATATTATGTGTATTGATTATTCATATAAAAAATTATATTTTTATTGTTATAAATTTATATATGTATGTGTAAGTTGTGGCCTTATAGTTTAAAATTGTTTAGTCCATCATTGATTATATAGGTATTATCGATTATAAAAAATCAAATTGAAATATAAATTTTAAAAAGTTGATCTAATTAGTAGAAAACTAGTTAATAACAACTTGTAAATATCTCTTTTTTATTTTAATCAATTGAAAAAAATTAAGTATTAATTGAAGACATTTAAAAAAATTATAATATATTTTGATTGAATAATTATTTAAAATATAACTAATATTAATCTATTTTTATTTAATATGGAAGTTTAATATATGACAAAATTTTAATTTTATAGAAAAAGGTGAAGATGAAGCTGTTTCGTCCTTCATTGTATGCCTTTGTTATAATCTGTATAATACCTATATGCACCACGCTTGATACTCAATTCAACATCCACTCCAACCTGTAAATGCGGCCATTGAGTTTTATGATTCATGCTTCCCGCATGAACATTGACATGAAAATTATTTCCTAAATTTCATATATAACACCTACCTGCTTTATATACCCATAAAGTCATGTCACGCAAATGCAAAAGAAATGGCTAATTAATACAAGTCCTTATGGCTGTTTTTTTAAATATAAAAAGAAATAAATTAAAAAGATTGATTTAACAGAAAATTAATTCAACAAAAATTCACCAACATCTCATTGTGAGCGATTTTAATTGGTTGAAAAATTTAAGTATTAATTAAGAATTAAATAACATAATATTATCTTCTAATTAAATAATTAATTAAATAAAAGTAATATTAATTTAATATAAAGATTTAAAATATATGTCATAAAATGAAAAATATGTCACTTCGTAAAAAAAAAGAGCAATTACATTTAAAAAAATAAAGAACCAAATTTTTTTTTAAGCAAAATTGAATTAATTAAGAGGGAGTAGAAGGGATACGTACTCCAACCCATATACACAACAAAATTCACAAAAATAAAGGACCTCCTACATCAAGAAGTGTCTAAAGAGAAGAACACATAAAAGGCAAAACACCTAAAACCAATTTGCAACCACCCTACAATAATAAACCTTTCAACAAGAGTCGAACTAAAGAACCAAATTTCTTATATAGAGAAAGATAGGCATTCAACAATAGTAAGATGATTTTATCAATTATAGTGGGTTTGGCCAGGTGAGGTATTTTATTTCATTATAAGTATTCTCTCTTTGTACTTTTATTACAAAAAAAGATTTTTTTTAAAATAAAAGTTCTATCATTCCATCAATAATATGTGATAAAAGTAAAAAAAAAAAAAAGTACTAATAACTTAAAAATGTATATTTTATATAACAGGTAACTCTCTCTGGAATAATTAAACTTTCAAATTAATTCTTTAAAAGAGTCTAAAAATTATTGCATTTGTATTTAAAAAATAAAATGCTGACATAAAATAAATTTAATAATTATTCTGTATCTTTAAAGTGTTTATTAACAAAAATCATAATAAATCTAATATACTAGCAATTAACGTACTAATATTCTATAGAACATTAGAACAATTTGATGTTATACCTTTGCAAACTTGAGGCCCACTGGATGAGGATGGGGAAAATGCGTTCACCCATAGCTATCATGATCATGAGGTCGCTGGTTTCCTTTTGGTGGATTTGACTTTATAATATGTCTAATTGCCAATTTGTCATATGACGATATTGACAATATTGACGCGTTGGCTTTCATTTGCAATTCTTAATTTAGATCAATTTAAGGTCGATATTATTCCATGTCACATATCAACTTGGCATTTTTATTAAAATATAAATGAATAATTAATATTTTTTATTTTAATAAAATATTTCATTTTTGGAATTGAAAGTTTTATACTCAGCACTATGAATTGATATTGTCAAAATCGTTTATTGTATACTGACAATTTTACTCACTCTCCTTTAATTTTGTTCATGCAAAAAAAAAAAATCTTTTATCGTGTAATTGGAAAGATCGTTGAGATCCACGTGTGGACTCTTTAGAATTTAGACTGCAAAACAAGGATTACGTACAATTGTTTGTAGAATTTTTTAATTTAAGAATATTATTTTATCAACCAAATCGAAATGGAGATTCGTATGGTTTTTGTCAAAGAGAGTGCACACGTGCTCATTTCTTCGATTTTTTTTAGGCTACTTCTTCTTCGTCTATTATCTTATATTGGAAAGAGCTAGTCGTTTACAAGCTCTCTTATAATATCTCTCTCTGTTTTTTTTTTTTAAGGAATAACTCTCTTATAATATCACTCATTATAAAACCCTAAATTCAAACTTCAAAATATAACCTATAAAATCGGTCAGGGTTTGGATATAGTTTAGTATAAGTTTTAGATTTAAACCTCATTGTTTTTTTTAAACATCAAAATTTTGAAATATGAATTAATTAAATTTAATATATATACTTTTAAAATTAGATAATACACATAAACATGAATATGGTTTACCAAATTATTCATTCTTTTACCGTTTCTGAATTATATAATATATAAAATATTGTATATATAAGAACTTACTTGGTTTCATGAAAAAATAAATATTTAACATAAACGAAAGTTGGAATTAAATTTAAATTAAATAATTTTGACTATTTATAGTACATATGACAATTGTATAGTCAAAATTCTTAAAAAATAGTTGTGACTAGGACTGTGTCTACAGAATTTATTTTACTCCCGCACCTACACCCTTTTTAGTTTTTAATATTTTTAAGAAAATGTGTTGACATATATATTGATTACATTACATGTTTCTCAATTTTATTATTGGGTTAAATGTGATTTTAGTCCCTGAAATATAATCAAGATTTGGTTTTAGTCCCTATGATTTAAAACTAGTGGTTTTGGTCCTTCAAAAATTGAAAATACATCAATTTAGTCCTTTTGCACAGTTTAACTACAAATTTTGCTACGAATTAGCTACGAAATTCATCGATAAGGACTAAAAATGAGTATTTTACTTTTTGAGGGACCAATTCCACTGGTTTTAAATTACATGGACTAAAACCAAATCTCGACTATATTTGAGGGACTAAAAATATATTTAACCATTTATTATTTTTTAAAGAGTGAAAATAAATAATCATGAAAATTATTCGAATTTAATTATAATTTGTAATAGTATCTTATTTTTAAAAAACACACTCTTAATTAAGGTAAACAAATTGAAAAGAAAAATTCATAATTTTTGCTTTAAATTCCTACTTTTTTAAGAACCAAAATTAATATATATAAATAAATAAAAAGAATCATATTCATATATTTTTTAATAAACCAAGAGAATTCCCAACCAATAATCAAAGATTAATTTATCAAGGGTAGACATCACCAAAGATATATTCATATTTGAGAAATGTTTGTTGTACAATATGTACAACATATAATATAAAAAAAATATATGAGATATGATAAAAAGAAATGGAAAAAATGTGTTATATAAATTATTATATATATGTGTGTGTGTTAGCTATAAACTCTAAATTTAAAGTTCGAATAAAGGAAAGAAAACAATTTCATTAATGTTCGAAAGAGTTACAAAGATAAGATTTGTAATAGGTATCAGCTTCTTCCTTCGAGCTTGGTTCCTCTCTCGAAGAATGACCTTTGGCGTATATTTGTGCCTGATGATTAAGGGGTCGAAGTGGTACCAGATCCTCAAAGCTACGTTGTGGCCTCACCTTCCTCTTCTTCATCCTTGAAAGCTCAACAAGGTGAAATAAGAACATCAAGTTTAGTTGTGCCCTTAGACTTGAGACTAGCATCGTTGGGGTGGAAATAATACAAGGCCATCTATAGGATAATGACTCTCAAATTTGGCTGCACTATTCGACCTGAGTTCAATACTAATTAAGTTTGATGCGGTTACTAGTGTTGGGCACCCTGTCGACCTGGCTACCAAAAAGATGGTGAAGAGTCAGGTCGAACAGGGTAGCCAATACCAGAGACCCCTCCATAAGAGAAAGAAGATGAAGAGAAGATGTCAGGTACGGATGAAGGCTCATCATTTTATAGGGCCAAGGGTCATCAATGCATCAAGAACGCCACCAAGGTGAGCCAATGCAGAGAGGGTCACCGTTACTACGTTTGAGACGGCTGGTGGTCAAGAGCATTTACTGTGGACGACAGATTTGTCTTGGGGTTTTGAATCTGTGGGAAAAGATCGAAGTCCTTTCTGATAAGAAAGATCGAAAGGACAAAGCAGAGGCAAGCTCGAGGAGGAGTAACGTTCGAAAGAGAAACTGTCTCCATGGCTCGAAGCAGGCTAATAATCGTCATCAGCTCGAGGGGGGTTAAGTTACATTCCACGTCATTAGTGGCAGTTATCAAGGGCTTATTGGTGCAGTTTGCAGAGAACGTGGGAACGTGGGAATTCCAACAACATGTGCACATCGGTTATGCTTCTAGAAAGACAGTTTCAAGGGGTAGCTATAAATAGCCCTGTGAAAGAAGAGATAAAGGTCCGCAACCTGAACACTCAACAGTACCCTGGAAAACCATAGCATCCATCTCAGAGAACAAAGGCACCCAGATTGCAAAGGGAATGTAGGGAAAACGTAGACCAATATCTATCTTACATTTTCTTTTCCATGCATGTTTTTGTGTTAGTTTAGTTTAGTTCTTTCTTCCTCCTCCAATCTTGTATTGTACTCAATTTTAATGCAAGTTCTTGGCCCGTCTTCAAGGCTGTTTATGTTTGTCTACTTCGTTGCTTAGAATTAACACTTAGAGAACCCACATTTTTTAGGAGACGTATCTCGTCCTAGATAGCTCTGAGATACATTTGTTTGGACAAAATATCAGGACAAATAATATATATAAGAATGGTTTAAATTACACCGGTGTAAGTTACACCAAGTATTACACCACTAATAACTACAAATTGAATATGTTTTTTAGTAATCCAACTGTTGAATTATGTTTATTCATCAAGTATTACACCGCTAATAAAAAATATATATATATATATTCTTTATTATATGAATTTTATATCTTTTCATATTCATATCCTTGTTCTAAAGACTTATAGACCCACACGTGTGCTTGCACAGATGGGACCAATATCCAGTAATGGTACTTTTGACTTCAGATTTGGTTTATTAATTAAAGCAAATTCAAAAACGTGTAGCTTCTAGGTTGAACAACTCGTTTCCTTTTTTCCTTTAATATAAAAAGATGACGGCACGAGAGAACTACGCCATCCTCTTACATTATTAATGTTTATTTTCGGGTATGAAATTAAATAAGCTATTCAATTAATAAGCTACACATGTATGTATATATATATATATGGGTAACACGTACAAGTTTCAATGATTCAAACTTGCAAGTAACCATTAATATTATTATCTCCTAACCTAAACCGCCGGATCTATATATACATGATAAAATGGGTAAGTATATACTCGTTTTTTTTTTTTTTTTTCATGTTTTTCTATGCTCACACCTCTTTTAATTTTACGTATTATGTGCATTGGTTTTTTATTGATTACTTTTTTCTTTTTGTATTTCCATTCTTTTATATTCCTTTCATATATATATATATATAAAATCAATGTTAGGGGGCCAGACTTTTCTAAGTCTAGAGATCCTGACTATTCTAGATAACAACCTTTTATATTTTAATAAACAAATTAATATTTTTTTTTTAATATCTCTTTCAACTGCAACTGTCTGGACGCCATCTGGGTCATTTTCTTCCATGAAATTTAAACTTTATCACAAAATAATTGAGATATATATGGATTCTATATGCATATATATTAAAAATAAAATAAGGCGGGGTATTATACGGTGGACAGGACTATGGTGGATAATGTATCGTAGTCTTACCTGAATATGTAGTTATGAATTTTATCACCTGTTAAAAAATTAAGTAATTTCTCAAGTAATATCATAATACTCCTACACTGAAGATCAAAGAAGTCAAATTATAATATAAGGTAAAAAATATGTTATAATTATAAATAGAATAAATTAAAATATTCCATTTCGGTGTATCCATGTTAAACACTACCATTGAAATAGAATAGTGTTTAACCTCGCGGAATGGAATATAGTCTGCCTTAGTTTGGTTATTACGATCTGAATTTAAAAATAATAATAAAATTACAAACCTGTCTGATTTTGAACGTTTTGAACATTTTGTAATTTGTTCTCAGTGTGAGCGGAATTTTTTCCTTTTTTTTTTAAATAATTGTTCTTATTTAAAATTCTATTCCACTAATTACAATTATGTTAAAGCCAATGAAAAGAAGTCAAACACAGGAGAATAATAGATTGCTTAAAGCTTTCAATTAATTTATGCTCAGTATTTGGCTATATGGAAGTCAAAATATATAGTATGAAATTAAAGATGAAAAGGATTAAGATCAAACTAATTAATCTAATCATTTTTTGTCATTAACTAAATTTTTATAGGAACCTTTTTGAACACTCTCATGTAAGTAGAAAGCCGTTCTAACAATTTTTCCCCCCAAGATCTCATCATTTAAATAGCTTTATGCAGTTTATATATATATATATATATATATAATATTGTGGACAATGTTAATAAGAGTGTCCAGATGCTGGTTAAGAAAATGAAAAATAGAAGATATAATTTTTATTGGGATGATAAATGTAGTGAATATTGTGATTTTCAATAAAAGTATTTTATATTAGTGAGTTTTTTAACCCATGTGATCACGACACTCATTAATATGACCTTAATATTATTAGTATATGTTTGGTTAAGGGGTTGAAAATTAGCTAAATTTAAATTGAAATCTCAATACAACTATTTTTTTAATTTTAAAAAGGTCATGAGTTTATCACATTGGAACAGTAAACTAAATATACTCTTAGACATACTCATTGCCTTATAGTTATATGCAGTTCTTATCCTTCTATTACAAGTACTTCCACATTATTTTTGCATACTCATATTATATTTGGAATCTGCTTGCAGAAAAGTATAAATTGCTATATACTTAGGCTAAGTTAGCAAACACTGAAACACATACTTATTTTTCTGTGTTTGAGTTTGGTTTATGACACACACAAACACAGCAATTTCTGTGGGCCGATCGAGCATGCAGCTGTAGCATTAGCAACAAGATGGGGCATTGCAATGTTCGCAATATAATTTCTGTTGAAGACAAAACGTTTAAAATCAATCAATATCAAGGACATGTAAAAAAGGGTGGATAATAAGTATACATCTAAAAGTTTATAGGAGAGAAAATAAAATATTTTATAAGATAACAAAAACAAAATTTAGAAGACAGAGAAAGGGCGAGGACTCATAAAAGATAATTAATCACATATCATTACATCTTAATTACCTCTAGATCCTTGTCCTGAATGACATCTTGAGAATACAAATGATAAATCCAAGTATTTCCTCGGAAAGAATTAATGCCATGACGAGTATCCCCTGTTAGCAACGGGAGTCTTACAGAGCTTCTCTTTCTAGAATGTGTTTAGTGTGGATTGAATTCAAAATTTTTTGTCTCACATGTCTCGATTAATGCAGCCTTTGAGAGAAGAGAACCATCCACCAAAGAAAAAAAAATGTAGCATCTGCAATATGCAGTACTATTTTGTTGTATTATAGAAAAGCAAAACTTATGAGACAACATATGCAAACTAACATGAAAAGTTATATGAAAGAAGCCAATAAATGTAAATCACAATCAAGCTATGTTACCATCAAGGCAGTTGCCACGATTATTGGTGGATTTCCACATCTTTCTCTTCTCTTTCTTTTTTAATATATATTTCTAACACATGACATCAATTTCTCCTTTCTATTGAATTTAACCATTTTTTTTTTCAATAAATAATCTAGTTTGTCGATCGCCACTCATATTTCTGAAGTAAATTTTTGCTCACTTTTTTTTAGCTACTAGCTAGCATGTGCTCTGTTATTACGGCAACCATATGTTCAAAACTTACAAATACTGTTATTTGTTGTTGTAGGATAGAGTTGTACTCAATAGAAAAGAAATGTTGCAGCTTCGCAGACCTAACAACAAGGCTTTGTCCCCTGATGTGTGTGTACGTGCATTATGTCTAGTTCTAATTCATCAGAATTAACGACTCATTTATATTTCTTGACAACCCGGCAGTCCCGGCTACCAGTTAGGTCTGTTTAATTTCCTTTTACCATGTGCTAGCTGGGTGAATCTTGGCGATGGCCTCAAAGTTTCGAACACTTTTATTAGGCTTATTTTTGGTTTACCGTAAAACCACATTTTAAACGTGGATCCAGACAAACACTCCGAAGAGTAGCTAACCTAACGTGAATGAGTGTAAACAAAATATACCATTAATTGAGTTTAAAAACTTAAGCTTAGGCTATACTCCGTGCCCTCTTATTTCCCCTGCTCCTCCTGTCTTAGAGCTCACTTTAATGGTGAGTTTTAATTGTTTTCTTTTACAATATTGTTAACTAATACTATTGTACAATCAATCTAACGCAAATTGGGTTTATTTATACAAGCACTCTCTAAGCATCAGCCATGTCATGTCGCTTCCTAACCAAGGTGAATAATTAATGCAACAGAACCCCAATATTTTTTCTTTCAGTACTACTACTACTACACCCTCGTCCTTAATTCACATTACGATCTGATGAGTGTCTGAGATTAGTTGTGCTACAACATTTTGGGCCTTGGAGGTTGCTTTTAGAATTGAAAGGAATCGGCTCAAATGAATTGGCCCAACAATTCATAGAGCAACCAGATAAAAAAAATATCTGTTCTTCTAAATCTGTTTTTCTATCGGTCCATCATTAATGCAATTGGGTTGGGTTCTAGGTTCCTGGACAAAGTAGGCATTAAATTACTCTCACAACTGTCAGACTCAGATGCCATCCATAAACAATGATCCTACTTTCTGTAAAAGACTGAAAAAGTGGTTTTTTTGAGTCATGATGAATAATAATATCAGAACTGGGAATCAATCTTTTCCTGTTAAAATTTTATGTTACGTACCTTGTTATATGAAAATGTTGAGTCTATTTTACTCATCATAGATGTTAAATAAATGGTATCTTATCGAAATTTGGGAATATTTATAAAGAAAGAAATAGATACAAAATTTTCACATCACTCCATGTAAAATTTAAAACTGAGGATCATTTCTTATCAACACTTGTATTGGATAAAGACCACATATTTTTTATGGATCCAACTATTCTGTTGATACTCACATGCAAAGAGTACCTTGTGTCTCACTCAAAATGAATTCACTATCAAAAGATGTGAGAAAGAAAAATCAATAAAAGGGAAAACTGGGAATTAAATGTGGAGCTCTATATGAATTAAATGCTGCTCATGTTCTCTTGTTACTATCAAATTTTTGGCTCATCTGAAAATGGGGAATCTACTTCAGAAGAAAAATAAATACTAGTTATTTGTAGAATTTAAACCACTTTGAAGAACCCTAACCAACCATTCCCAACTAAATAGTGATTCAATGGTCAAACGGGTCTGTCAAGAATCTTCTTTCAATTATCATAAATGCTGACTGATACACGACATTTACGTTAATTTTAACAATTTTATGAGTGTATGTGCTGATGAAACCCTAACTCATGGGGTCCAAGACATGATTCCATGATCTCCAAATTAAATATTTTCAACACAAACAAATATGGGACATGGATACATATGATCTTACAACTATGTTATATAAGAATTGCATGTCCTTCTCTGATAATGGTCATGGATTCCTCAAGCAATCTTTTATTTGTTAATAAAAAAAATGTAATATGAATGTTAGTGTAAGTAATAGATGGCAGTCATAAAACAGAACAAGAGCTCATGCCTCATGCCACTACAATGTTTGAGAATCAAGAAATAAAATCCAATTTGCTGATTATTTTAAGCAGTCTGCAAGTTGAATGTGCAAATGAATTACATAAATGGGGCTAATTATTATAATTGAGTTCTAAGGTGAATTAAGGGTCACGCAAGATCATTTATTGGAAGCAGGCAATATCAAGCATTTCCCTGTAATAAAAATGCGTGCAGTTCAGAGTACAGAAAATTTGCTTATTGCAAAAAAAGAACAAAAAGAAAGAAAAACTGCTGAACTAGTAAAGTAGTCCTAGTGAAGATCATATTGGTGGAAGATATGTTATTACAATTGGGCTTCTTACTCTGTGCACACCATCCTTCCACACCAGACCTCCAAATTCAGGTTCAGTTTGCCGAGAATTTGCTGTGAAGATAACCTTGTAAGACAGTTTCTGGTATTTTCTGGTGAAATTCAAGGTGTCTGGTTCAACTTTGACAGAAGCACCTTTAAATGGTGTAACCATGACATGGTATTTGGAAACAGGAGGGCCAACATTGGTGGCAGTTCTGTGAATGGTCAAAACTGAAATGGATGTTTTCTCTGGAAACACTATTGATATGGCTGGGTAGTTCAAGTCCCCTGGACTGGCTAGAGAGTGCTTGCAAGTTCTATTTGAATGTTTGGCAAAAACTCCCAGTTGTGGTGGAGTTAGCTTCTGTGTGCACAGGAATTCAAAGTAATCCTGAGGTTCAATATCATAGACTAAACCTGGGTCAAGAGCTCTTGTGGGGTTAATGTGTCCAGCACCATGATCATATGGAGTTGAAGGTTCAGCACCTGAGGCATCTCTTAGAGGCTTGAAGGTATTGTCATGAACATAAGCTGTTGTCATCAATGCAGATTTTATAGCAGCTGGACTCCATTCTGGATGACTAGCCTTAAGCAAAGCAGCAATCCCACTCACATGTGGGCATGACATTGAAGTTCCTGAGAGTATATTGAACTTCACCCTCCTATGATCTGTTGGCAAATTTGATGGACCAATGAGTCCACTCCAAGCAGCAAGAATGTTCACACCAGGAGCAACTACATCAGGCTTTAGAATTTCAAGTGTAAGCAAATTAGGCCCTCTTGATGAAAATGCTGCTACCACAGGAGATGGTCTAATTCCCAACCTTGTACCAAGAAAAGCTAGTGTTGCAGTAGCTTTTTTACTTGTTAACACATAATGTTTGATTTCCTTGCCTTCATTCTCTCCAACTGCAATTGCTGGAAGGAGGTGACAATCTGCAACCAACTCTTCTCCATTAGCTGCAGTGTTTGTAAGAATCATTCCCACACCTCCTGCATTTTTCACCACCTGACCTTCTGGACTCTAGGACTAATGCCTCTATCACAAATCACAATCTTTCCTGCAACCATTCTACGATCCAAAGTACCTTCCAAGCACAAAGATTTTGGATCAGGGCTGCTTGAGTTACTTCCCATGTAAACCAAAGGGTATTGTTTCTTACTGAGAGCATGCTTTCTCCCTTTATAGAGTGAGGTTCCAGTTACCTTCTTCCATTTCCAAGCTTAACATCTGCAGGAAAATCTCTATCCATTGTGCTTGCTCCAACTGTGGTGATCCAAGGTGACACATTTGTAAGACTGACAGGGTCAGGACCTGCATTTCCAGCAGAGCAAGAAACAAAAACACCCTTCTCCATTGCTCCAAATGCAGCTACAGATAAACTATCACGGTAGTAAGATAAGACTCCACCACCCAAAGAAATGGATAGAACATTCACTCCATCAGCTACAGCTCTATCAACAGCTGACAGAATATCTGAGCTGAAACATCCACCAGTCCAGCACACTTTGTAAGCTGCAACTCTTGCTCCTGGTGCCATTCCTCTGGCTGTGCCATAAGCATAGCCTAGAAGATTAGCACCATGCACTGGAGAGCCAGCAACAGTAGCTGCAGTGTGAGTGCCATGACCATCTTGATCTCTTGGTGATTTGTATTCTGTTTGCTCATCAATTTTACCTGTTGCTGCTTCATATCCAAGGTAGAATATTCTTGCCCCTACAATCTTCTTATTGCAGTGATTTTTTCTGAAGCCACGGCCAGTCTCACAGGCACCTTTCCAGTGAGGAGGTACTGGTCTTATGCCTGTATCATTGAAGCTCTCACTCTCTGGCCAAATTCCTGTGTCCAACACTCCCACTATAACATCATGGTTAGCTAGTTTTTCTGACCAGATGTTAGTGCTTTTCATTGGTTCAAGCCCAAGGAAAGTTGGACTTCTTGTGGTGTGTAGTTGATACTTTGTGTCAGGGAATATGGCCACAACACCTTCTTCTGCCTCTAGCTTCTCAGCTTCTTCTTGCCTCAGTTTTGCAGCCACACCATGAAAAGCAGTGTGGTAACTGTAAATGATTCTCTCTTCATTGTCCATCTCAGCTTCTACTGATTTGGTTAGTACTGATTTCACTTTTGATGAATACCACTCCAGGTGATTGGAGAAGGTGTCTGGCATTGCTGACTTATCCATTTGAATGATGTAAGTCTTCTTGACAAATTGAGCATTTGCAGATAAGACTATACACAAAAGGAGATAAGTTGCTAGAGCACAACCCATCTTTTCCATTGGAGTGATTGGTTTTCTTGCAGCCATGTTTACATGCTAGGAAGAAGAAAGCTAAGATTTTTGAAGCATTGGGTTCAGAGTGAAAAAGTGGGTGGAGAGAATTTAATAGGGGTTTGTGGATCTGATACCTGAGATACTAGTATTTAAGAGAAGGGAGAGGGAGGAGTGATCTTTACTCTGCCACCAATGCACAGGTAATAAAGATGAGTGGTTGTTTAGTGAATTCCAACTTGAATGGTGAGTTAAAAGAGCTACCTGGTGGTTGGTGCTAGAAGTTAATAGGGGTATGGTTCTCTGACTCTCTGCAATAGTATTTTAATTGGGTTACACTATTTTTACAATCCTTATAGTCACACTTACCAAAAGATAAGCATCATATATGAGTTTAAGGTCTTTTTTAAAATATAAATTCTAACATGCACATCATGATGATAAAAAAGGTCTTTTGAGGGCATCAACTCTCTGTAGAGTTACTCAATTTACCTTCTTTTACTCTGACATTGATTTGAATGCCTTCTAATTGAGTCTCATAAGCACTAAACACTCATGACTCACACTAATATCTGATTAAATGGTTAAAAGAGTGGCTCTTGTTAGTTGTTATGAAGGATTAATGTAGTCCAAAGAAGGACATCCTTCAATAGATTTCAGTCCTTCTTATATGTACACAAATATCAGATGTTAGGTCCCCACTTTCACAGAATGCATGTAATACTTCTGAGCACCGCTGAGCTCAGATGCCCCAAGTGGTCAATTATTCATCCACTTACTCAATTATTTGTGTTGAAATTCAGTATACTCGTCTGTTTTTACTTTTTATTACGCATGGTAGATTGCCATTTTCTGTGGGAGAGAGGGAATGGTTGCTTGCTCCTCTAGAATGAAAGAAAGAATAAGCATATGAAGTAGCAGAATTCCATTAACCACATTGGTTTAAAAGATGAAACACATAGTCTTCAATTCTCAAGACATGAGCATCAATTTCTTAAGTTGATTATGAAAATTTTCGGAGTCCTAAATATCTAAGCTGAATTAAGACTAACATTCTAGTAGAAGTGCATTAATTTCAACCCTTATTTGAGTTATTTCAATTTATGTTTTTTTTTTTTAATGTTCTGAAGTTGTACTGGTGACTGGTCCCATAAATCTTACTAGTTTTACAGAAGAACATAAATGTAGTGTTCATTATTGAGGTACTTACAGGTGAAGTTGTTGGCACATAATAAATTTGAGTGAATATAGTGAAAAATAAGCCAAGTTGTTTAATTGATTATGTTTAATGTCTTTCTCTAAAAATGGAAATTAGTGCTAATGAGCATGTCATATTATTATTAGTATTTGCTAGCTAGCCTAGAACCCACCATAACAAAAGCATATGAGAAGTGCATCTTTAGTGCTGGCCTTGGCAGTAGTAAAAGAAGGGAGACATATCTTGGTGGAGTTTAAAAGAAAGTATATTCTTTGATTACAGCTCTAGCTACCATTTCTATTTCTAATGATCAAATAAATGATAATAACTGTTTCTTTTGGAATACAATGCTATGTATATGCTGCTTATTGTATGAACTGGTATATGGATACAGAGTAGAGGTTAATTATGGAATGGAGCGTTATTTTGTGGGTACATACCGTTTCTTATCTTTTTATGAAGTTACATATTTTGACGGCACACATAAAGGACACGTTTCTTCGTCCCTAGTTAGAATCAGACCAGAAGAAAAGTTAAATCTTGCTGATAGAGTGGGGTTAGATTAATGCCACGACAAGATTATATACTGTTTTGTAGTAACTAATAATCGTTCGTGGGGGAAACTAGTCCCCTTCAAGGGATATGTTCAAAAAGTTTATGGTTTTAAACTCTCTTAATACATTATATCTATCTATCTCCTTTCTTATTTCATTCCCATTTTCATGTGAGGCCTCCGTAGAATCCCTTCTATTTCTATTCTATATATCCACTTCGTGATAGGCCTTTCTTGAACCAATAAATAAATTAAAACAAAAAGGCAGCATTTGTACAAGAGGCTCTGCTGGCAGCTGTACAAAATAATAATATTAACAAGGATCACTTCAGATGGGGACAGTACCTTTAATGTCCCCTATTGCAATTCGCTTTCAAATTTCCAATTGCAATTTCCATGCATCAAAACCTTTTACTTTTGGTCTTTCTCTTTATCAAAAGAATAAGTATATAATAATAATATTCATCAATGATGAATTATGAAGCGCATAATTCATTGATGTGTTTAATTTTCATCAAAACCACCTTACAATATGCGGATAATATGTGGATATAGATCAAATCTTATTCTTAGAAATGTTGATAAAGATACCTACTAATGATTGTGCACAAAACTATTTCTAATCTTTCACAAAGTATCAGACACTTGCAAATATGTTTATACTCTAATCAAAAGATACCCACTAATGATTCTAATTATTATCATATTTTATTTCTAATTAAATAAGTATTAATTATTTAGTCAATAAAATTAAACTAATTGACAGTGAGTGAAAGTTACCCTCCTGCCTAAATTTTTGCAGTATATATAAATTAAAACTAACTTTTTCATACATAAACCATACGGTTAGGCTTTCTGCACAAGTAAAGCTTTGATAAGACTCGAATATTTGTCACTTTTCAGAGTGCACTTTGTTGATGTTCAGGCATCATGCCTAACCCTTGGTATATTCACCCCTCTATGTAATTTACAGGGTCTTGTTCTTGTACAGTACCAAGCATTATTCTTGTATCAATCAATCTTGTTTTTTTTACAATCCATTTTTCTATATATCTCTTTATAATTCTTTTTTTTCTTTCTCTCATTTCTATTAAATCATTTATCATATTTTTCATTTTTTCAAATCTTATTTCTTCCTCTCTTTTTTTTGTCCTTCCTATACATGGCCTATCACCACTCTTTAATAAATTTTAGAGGAGGCCATTGCTATTCCCACCACATTTTTTGCTATTCCCACCCCCCATAATATTGTTCTACCCAAAATACCCCTCTCCTTTCCCCCTCCCCCACCCCCACCCCCTCCTCCTCCGGTGGCCCTCCCCCTTCCCCCTTTCCCTTCCCCTTCCCCGTCCCCGCCCCTACCCCCACCCCATTTCTCCTTTTCAATTTTACAAAGAAATAATGTACGGACAAGGCTGTCCGGGAACTATTCCCGGACACCTTTGTCCGTACGTTATTTTTATGTAAAAAATCAACGTACGGACAAGGGAACATACGGACAAGGGTGTCCGGGAATAATTCTCGGACAGCCTTGTTCGTATATTTTTTTTTTTTGTAAAAAAATAACGTACGGACACCCTTGTCCATACGTACAAAAAAAACAACGTACGGACAAGTGTGTCCGTACGTACAAAAAAAACAAGGTACGGACAAGGGTGTCCGGGAATAGTTCATTCCCGGACAGCCTTGTCCGTATGTTGTTTTTTTGTAAAAAAACAACGTACGGACAAGGGTGTCCGGGAACTATTCCCGGACAGCCTTGTCCGTACGTTTTTTTTTTACAAAAAAAAATAATGTACGGCAAGGCCTCCGGGAACCATTCTCGGACACCCTTGTCCATAAGCCAATTAACTGAGGGGTTTGGGTTTTACAAATTTTCAAAAAATTTTGGGAGGTGGGAATAGCAAAAAATACGGTGGAAAAAGTAAAGGCCTTTAGAGGATAACCCTCCTAGCCAAACAGCCCGCCCTCTTGGCCCAACAGCCCGGTTCTAAACTAAAAACTATTAATTAATGGGGTGGGCAAAATAATAACGCCTCAGCATCATCCAACAGATTATATAATTAGAAAATGAGGAGAAAATAGGGTATTATCACTTTTTTTATTTATGTAAGACAATATATTTATTTTTTATGGGAAACAATTATGTTGGAGTTGAATAGAATATTTATGGGCGACAAAATTATCCTTCGAGCATTTTCGAAACCAAGAATGCCGGCTAAACCAGAACAACTCTTACTAGATGATTCACGCGCTTGATGGTAAATGGGATATTATCACTTAACCAACCTAGACCATGTCTAATCAATTTAAATAAATATAAATCATATAATAAAAGTTTTACTATTGATATTATTATTATATTTAATTTTCCGTCAAAAAAATTATTATATTTAATTTTTATTAAAATATTTTAAAATTATATATTTATTAATTTAGTAATTTAAATATTTAAACATGTTATCATTTTTGTAAGATTTTATACCCATGAGCTTATTTATAAACTCATTTTTCTTTTAAAAGTGGGTTTATAGTAAAATGTAATGTGATTTTTTTTAACTGAATACAAAAATTTTAATTTATTATATTGACTCAAACATAAATTTAAAGGAAAGAATAATTTTGGTTTTGAGCACCCAAATGAATAAAACATTACTGGAATAGAAAACGTGAGTTTATAGCAACTGAAATTAATATCAAAACATGCTATTAATTATTTTTAATCATTACATTAGTTTTATGAGTTATTTCATTCTCATATTTCTATTATTTTTTATATAAGCAAAAACATTTAATAACAAGTATAATATGAAAAATTTAAAAACCTTTTTTTATTAATATTTTTCATATTCGAATCCCTAATAGCTAAATTCTTTAGTTTATTGTATTTTTTTATTTTTCATCACTTTTTATAAGGTAGGAAAGATTTCAAATAATTAATACATATTTTCAAATATCAAAATTTAAATTCACAAATACTATTAAGTTCCAAGTAATTATCTTCATGTATTTTTTTTCTTCTACTTTTAAATGTCTCATGCTATAATTTTTTTGGGAAAAATGTATGGAAATTTTTAAACTTTAATTTTTTCAAAAAAGAACCTTTAACTTTAACTTTATCCCATTTAGCCCATAAACTTTAGCTTTGTTATATTAGGTCTTTTCTTAAGTTAAAATTCATTCATATCTTCTTCATATTTTCTATTTTAAAAATCATATAAAAATAATTATAATTATTTTTAAATTGAAAAAGGAATACATAAAATTCAATATTATATCAGTTCTTATCTTGTCTATTTTTTAATGTATTAAACTTAAAAAGTAGATGATATATGATTTTAAAAATAAGAAGCAGGAATTTTATTTTAAATTCAATCAAGATAAAGTGTCAAGATTATTTACCATATATAAATTTTGTAATAATAATTAAAGTTTAAGGACTAATGAGTTAGAAACAAGGTTAAAGATGTCTACTTATAAAAGACAATAAAGTTTAAAGTAGATCTACACATTTTTCTCGTTATTTTTTGAAAAAAAAAAAAATTCAAGATCTATATATAATTTGAAGTTATTTTTCTTACCTTCAAAACCCTTAGCTTTTTAGGGTGGAAAAAATCTATTCTTTTTATGTTTTGTTTTATTTCCCTTCCAAACTTCCAAGGTAATAAGAGAATTGCTAGCAACAAACTCTTTTCAACACATTTCAAGTGATTTGTTAAAATTTACATAGGTCCCACTACTAATGTGGTGAGACCCATGTAAATTTTAACAAATCATAATGAATGTGTTAAAAAAAGTGTTAGAGAATGTGTTGCTAGCATTTTTGATGTAATAAAATCCCTCCTCTCTTACATAGTAATTACACCTGCCTTTGAACCAAAGAGTTAATGCAGGGCAGGTAAATCCAACAAAATCCCTAATAGTGGGACGACTCGTGAACCGTGGTTGAATTTGGTGCCACACACAACACTGTTGCGGTGCTTTATGGTCTTTGACTTGATTTAGTTTAGTTGTGTAGTTTGTTGGAGTTAAAGGCATGAACAATTGAACATTTTAGTAACAGTTTAGCACTATTCGTGAGGTTTACTTTGATGGAATATTCACTATTTGATGCAGTGAAGAATGAGGGAAAAAATGGTGGTATGATCGAGTTGATTGTCTTTACTCTTTATATTTATGTTTGTTCGGAAATCCCAGCAAATAGTAAACTTAGGCCCGTTTGAAAATGCATCTTATTTAAGTGATTATAATATAAGCTCTTGATTAATAAACACTTAATGAATAAGCTCTTAAAATAATTGATGAAAATTGAAGAAGGTGTAGTGTACTTAAATTCTCCATAAGCTATTCTATAAGTTTTTCTCGGGAATTTATTGAAATAAGCTGAAAACAGCTTATGAGCATGTCATAAGATCTTTTCATAAGTTTACTCAAACAGTTACATAAGTGCTTATGTCATAAGATAATCTCAAATAAACTCTTCCAAACAGCAACTTATTGTGGAGTTGAGAATGATCAGCTTTTCAATCACTAGTATTATTCTTCAATTATAATCTCTATATTAAACACTAGTAATCATGTCAAGTACATGGGTTTCAATCTGCCATTTGCCTTACATATTGACATGCATGGAGGAAGATCCTCACCCTTCATTATAGTACTCCGTTGTTTTTATTCTTTGCCGTTTGGGCCATGTTATTTTATTAATTCTTTCTTTCATTGCATTTTTAAATGAATAATTAATGCTTTTTTATTTATTTTTTCTTTGTAACTAATACATATTATGTTGAATAATATTTTATTGAACAATAAACAATTAATGAAGAAAGAGAATGATGAATATAATAAAAATCAAATAATAACTTTTTTAAGACCCGAATATAAAATATTTTCTTTTTTTTTTACGGAAGATTATTTTCTTAAATTTTATACATAGAATTTAATGTATATATATTGACAATATAAAAAAATTTTACAATGTTATCAAATTATATGTTGTCACATTATTTAATGAATTTAATTAATAATACATAAGGTGTTCAATGATCTAAAAATATATTGTTGGATGACATTATAAACTTTTATTACACCGTCAATGTATATTAGTTAAACTATTATAAATAACCTTAAAAAAATGAAGGGAGTAATTAACAAAGTTTTAACGTTAATTAGCACATTGTTTGTATTCCTCAAAGTGATGTCTCTATCTTTAAAAAGGCTAAATTAATGTATGTGACATAGAGAAAGATGTTTTTCATTCAATAAATTTTATACAACAACTCATATAACACAATTTTTCACTATTTCTCTATTATGACATTGAATATAATTTTTCTTAAATATAATTATAGAAATATAATTTCTCATATTTATAAATTGCGAGAAGAAAGTAAAACTAAAAGTGAAAGCCAACCGCGTATGTAAGGTACCTTATTAGCCTTTGGGGAAAGAGAAGCAAATTGAGAACAGAAAAATTAAGCCGTGAATGATTGGAATACGCTAAGGCAAGGTATGATATGATGAGGACAAACACACAACTAGGAACCCACCAAAATACACACAAGTTTAAGTCTAAATACAATGGCAGTATTACTTATGCCTAGAAGAATACAGTCTTTTTTGTGTTTTCTCTGCGATACATATTTGATATAATGACAGTATTACTTATGTCTAGAAGAGTCCAATCTTTATTATGGTATCATGTCTTCATCTGATGCATATCAGATACAACTCTTTGTGTCTCTTGTTCAAGTCAATTTAGGAGTTATGAAGAGATTTGAACACGTTAATCACAACCTTAACATGTATTATGGATTCTTTTGAGCAATTGACCCATTTGTCAACTGCACCTAAATTTTAAAAAATAAATCATTTGGTTGAGCAATTGGCTCTTTTGTCAAATCACCTGCATGTTTTTATTAATATTCTTACTTATATGAAGATCACCACTTTACCTTATTTGGATAGATCTGCATCTTTTTATGAGAAGGAGTGAATGTACTGAGTTCCCAAACATAACTGTCAAAGACAAGAACCAACAAAGAGTTAGTTAACTAAATTTGTAGCTTTAATTAAAATGAGTACAATTTCAACTACATGATATCCCTGCAGTTTATTAATTTTTATTTCTCTCCATCATATTACTCATCACATCACATCACATCACACGTTTCTCTCCCTTCTTTCTCTTCTCTGTTTTGTCATTTTATGTTATATGGTTTGTATTGTTGTATGAATAATAATACTCATATAATAAAGGGAAAAGAGCATATAACCACCCTAAACTTTTATCCTCTTGCAAATAGGCACCATGAAATTTTATTTTGTCTTAATTAACCCTTAAACTTCTATTATTGTTGCAAAATGTCATTTCAATAACATAGAGTTAAATAATTAACTAAACAAATCTTAATTATTCAAGATTTTGTATTTAAAATATTAAAATAATATAAAATAAATTTTTAAAAAATATAAAATATAAAAAAACTCTAAATTAAAAGAACAATTCATCATGTTTCGCTTTTAGAATTTCAAATGTGTTTAAAATTTGAAAGAATTCAAAAATTAAAAATTAAAAATTTTACTCCTTTACATGTTTTTAATATTTTAAACACAAAATATTAAAAAAATGATATTTATTATATTAATTATTTAAATTCATATTAATGAAAGAACCTATTACAATAATGATAAGAGTTTAAGAATTAATTGAAACAAATTGAAAGTTCATGGTGCCTATTTGCAAAAGGCCAAAACTTCGAGGTGGTTTTATGCTCTTTTCCCAATAATAAATATCATAATTTACAATAAAAATCTAATTATAGAATTAAAACAAATCAAAGAAAATCAAAATTAAATGAACCCTCATGTAATATGTATTTTCTTTTTTGTTATTGTCGCTTACCAATATTCCTAAACTAATTAGAATTCCATAATCTTTAAATCTATTTCAAAACTTAATCATAGATACCTTGTTATAACATATTTTTCTATTACAAAAATTAAATTTGATATAATCTAATGTTCTATTATTAAATTAAATTTTATTATATATATATATATATAAACATTTTCCACTCATTACAATACATAACTATTTAACAACAATACACGTATCAGAATAAAATTTATTAATTAAAATATTATTTATCCAATTTAAAAAAAAAATCGTTTTAATTTATTTGTTGTTAAATTAAAATACTATTTCTGCCTTTGTAATCGTTTTAATTTATTTGTCACTGTTCTGTTCTGTTACTAACTTATTACCCCCCAGATCGGGCCTTACTAAGACCACCAAGGCCCAAAAATGCCTACCCAATGGACCCTGCTGGTAAACACTTAAACCCAACACCCAAAAATCGATTTCCAATAGACAGCAATTTGCCATCACAAAGAACAGCAATTACAAAAATACTTGTAAACACTGAAAAGGTAGGTTAGAAACTATGAGAGCCGGCTCAACATATATGTAGGCCTAAAGCAAATTATAAGATGAAGGCTTAAAGTTAAGAGATGAAAGATCGGAAATGTCATATATTTTTTTTTAAAAAAAATAAGAGTTTATTTTTAAGAAAATAAACTTATATTAAATTGAATTTTTTATTTTTTATAAGAAAAATTTATTTTCAATTATTATCTATTAACTAATAATCAATAATATTTTTATATTTGATATAAAAATTTTATTAAATTTTGGGTAAAATATGTCTTTAATCCTTATGAATTTAAGCATATTTGGGTTTGGTTCTCATAATTTAAAACCAATATGTTGAGTTACTCTTTTCTTAAAATCACCTCAAATTAAATCTTATCACCCCTCTCGTTACAAACTAAAAATAAACTTGATAAAAAAATATTGAAGACTAAAAACATACCTTATAAAAACTAATTTGGGATGATTTAAGAGAGAGACTCAACACGCTAATTTTAAGTTATGAGAACCAGAATCAAATTTATTCAATTTCATAGAAACTATAAATATATTTTACCCTTAATATTAATATTAATATTATATATATATATATATATAAAAAAAATTGAGGCCTTGTAACAGGAGAGGCCTAAAGCGATTGCTTTACCGGCCTCACCCTGTGGCCGGCCCAGGAAACTATGATGGATTAGATGTTTTAGATGAATGATATTTTTATATATTATTTTATTATTTTCAATTAGTTTCAAGTACTTTTAATTTGTAGTAGAAGGTACTCTGGCATACTACAAATGGAATTGCTTGCTATTCTTCATGGATTACGTATTGCCTGGGAAAGTGGAATCAGAAAGTTGGTGTGCTACTCAGACTCCACTCTTGCTCTTCTATTGATTGAGTCCCCACTCCAACCTTTTCATGCATATGTTGGAATTATCTCTCAGATCAAGAGTTGGCTGACTAAAGACTGGCAAGTGAATTTGAAGCATACACTGAGAGAAGGTAACAATTGGGCCGACTGCTTGGCTAAGATGGGAGTCCAATGTGGCACAAAACTTTTGGAGCTGCATGATCCCCCTCCTAATTTGTCCCAGTTTCTGTTAGCTGATGCCTTGGGTTTTATTTTTTCTAGGAGCTAGCTCTTAGACTGTCTTTTTCCTTTTTTTTTTTGTTTTCTTTTAGCTTCACTTACCAAAAAAAATACTTTTAATTTAGTTTTTCAATTAATTTTTTAATCAATTTTACCAAACACACTTGTCTGTATATCATACAAACTCCAAGATAGTGTAAAAAAACACTCTTTATCTTTATGTCAAATGTCTGCATAAAAAGGGTAGATATTAGCGTACCTATATAGAGTTGACGGTGTGCAAATGCATTCCTTCATTTTAATAAAAATATGAGTAAATATCATGATTTTTAATATTTTACTCAATTTATTTTATATATTTTAATCACTTACCACTAATTTTTCACTCCTCATAAAAGCTAATTATATAATCTATTTAATTATTTGATTTGAAAGTCGAATTTTGTATTTTCTCCAACAATAGTAACTATATTAATTAGTTTACTTCCCTCTCAATAATATAAACACACATATATTCCCTCCAAAATTTAGGGCATTTTAATAATATTAATTATTTTACTAATTTATCCCCTATTTACTAATTTATTATTCCACTACTTATTTTTTACCAACAATTTATTATATCACTACCTAGGAATTTAATATTTCTTTTTCTTATAAAATCTTAATTGATTTTTATAGTTTCTTTCAATGAAATAGTATTTTTTATAGTTATTTATATCATGCGACACACATTTCTTTAAATTCACATATTTATATTTTTAAATTATTTTTATTTGACTCCTTGATCTTATAAGGTATATATGTTTTCAAACGTGATCTTTGCTTTTTCCTTTTTCCGTCTCCATTATTTCTTCTTCCGTCGACAATAGAATTCATCTTCTTCTCTCTTTTTTTTCTCTTTTAAAAGTCAATTTTTGGCATAATAATTTTAACTTTTATAAATGTTTTATTTCAAATTATGCATGTTAGCTTATTGTCATGCTTGAGAATGTCTCATGAAATAATATCAAAAGGTCATGAAATTCTCATGGAATAACATTAAGAAATTTCTATAATTCTTTCTATTAATTAATTTTAAAAGTATTATGTTATAGTTTGAATTTTATTATATCACAGTTCTTTGATAACTAATTAATTGATTGTTTTTCATCTTATAATGAATATTAGATCATGTTTCATAAAAATGGTTCATAAACTAACAAAAAATTAACTTATAGTTAAAAAAACTAATTTTTAACTGAAAGTTGATGAGATAACTGCCTAGCAAAAAAATTGATGAGACAACTTATTGAATTAAAAGTGTTTGATAAAATTAGTGATTGAAATGACTAAAAAATGTAAAATGACATATTTATATAACTTACGTGAAAATTTTACAAACTCAAATATAAAATAAGAGTTCAACAAATAAACACTATCAATATAAAAAAAATAGATATATAATTATTCAATGATATGTTGCCACTTAATTTATTAAATTTAATAACACCTATATGGATATGGTAGAAAATTGTTCAATGTCTGTGTAATTTCTTTTACACTAACAATGTATATTCATTTCGTAAAAAAAAATGTATATTCATTGAATCCATAAAATTAAATAAAATTTAATATTTTAAATACTATTTTAATATGAAATGTTTTTTAAATATATTTTAATTATTGTTTAAGATTTTTCATATTTGAATGTAATATTTTTATAAATTTCAATGTATAAATTTGACAATTTAACTAGAATTTCCTTTCACGGATAAAATTTTGTTTCCTTTACCAATAAAACTGTAATTTATAAATATTTATCATTCTTTAGATTATAAAACTACTATATAAAAGTATTTATATATTTTGTAAATATTTACATATTAATTGTGTTCATTATAACTTATTTATTAGAGTTAATATTCAATTTAATAATTATATATTAAATCAATTATTTATTTTTATATATTTAATATTATTGATAATTTACTATAAAAAATAATTTAATATAATATAAAGTCAATTAATGCAGGGGTAATGTTACTAATACTATTAGCATTTAGCAGTTAAAGAAATCATATATTACTCCGTTGTTTTTATTCTTTGCCGTTTGGGCCATGTTATTTTATTCTTTCTTTCATTGTCATTTTTAATGAATGATTAATGCTTTTTTTATTTTTTTAATTAATATATGTTACGTTGAATAATATTTTCTTGAACAATACGCAATTAATGAAGAAAGAAAATGATGTATATAATGAAAATTGAATAATAACTTTTTTAAACTTAAATATAAAATATTTTCTTAATTTTTATACATAAAATTTAATATATATATATATATATTGACAGTGTAAATTTTTTTTTACATTGTTATTAATTATATGTTGTCACATTATTTAATGAATTTAATAACACAAAAGGTGTTATACTCATTTAATGATGTGACAACACATTATAGGATTATATTATAAAACTTTATTACACCGTTAATGTATATTAATTAGACTCTTATAAATAACCTTAAAAAAATGAAGAGAGTAATTAACAAAGTTTTAACGTTAGCACATTGTTTGTATTTCTCAAAGTGATGTCTCTTTCTTTAAAAAAAAAAAAAACTAAATTAATGTACGTGACAATTCACAGAGAAAGATGTTTTTCATTCAATAAATTTTATAAAACAACTCATAGAACACAAATTCTCTTTATTTTTCTATTATCACATTCATGGGCGTAGTCAATGGGAGGTTTGTAGGGGCCATAGCCCCCCAAAATTTTTTAATATTTTTACCAATTATATTGATCTTATATAAAATATTCTATTAACTATTAATCTGGTTTTCCAAAATATTTTATAAATTTTGTAGTATTACCTCTTTATAATTCTTTCACTACCTATTTTATAATTTTTTAACAATTTTAATTTTTCCTTATTTCCTTTTTTATATATTATTTATATTAATTATTTTTCCTTATTTAGAGATCATAAGATTTCATTCAAAATAAAAAAAAGGTTGTGTTTTATTTGAATGTGATTTTTAGAACTGCATGACAAAAAATAAAAATCTTACAAGAATAAAAAAGAATTTTCTTTGATGTGCTTTGAATTTTACTTTAAGGATTAGATAATAAAATAAAAAAAAGATGTTTTAATATTTTAGTTTTTTAAAAAATCACACAACTTCAAAATTTATCCTTATTGTAAGTTTTTTTTTTTGTTGATACCCTTTTTGTAAGTCAAAGAGTGTGTTTGGTAAGCCATTTCAGCCAGGTGAAACCTGGAATTAGAAGTTGAAACCATTTCAACTGTGTTTGGTAAGATAATTTTTTTGGATAGCTATTGATTTTTCTTGAAAAGGTATTTGAGGTAGCTTTTTTAAAAAAGCTCCAATTTTCAGCTACTAACTGAAAATTAATTACAAATTTATCCCTTAACCACATCCACTTATCATTATTTAATAATTAATGATGTTCTTGTATGTCATTTTACCATTTTCAGCTAGTTTTACCAAACACATTCAATCAAATCAGTTAGTTTTTCAGCTTTCAGCTAGCTTTTCAGTTTTCAGCTAGTTTTACCAAACACACTCAAACTCTATTGTGTTAATTTTCAGTTTTCAGCTAGTTTTTGAGTTAGTTTTACCAAACACACTCAAACTCTATTGTGTAACCATAGGTATCCCCTCCTGTTCGAGGCTTTGTCACAGTTAAGGCTCTTCACCCATTCCGAAAAGTGTGTTTAGTGGGGATCGAACTCGGAAGCTCTTTCCACAATTTCAGTATGCTTTGCCAACTAAGGCACAACCCTTTGGTAGTCAAACTCTATTGTGTTCCTCACATTAACTAACCTAAAAATTATAAATGTTCAATAATTATGAGGGGTAAAGATGAAAAAAAAGATAATAAATGTTTCTAAAAATTTATGAAAAGTCTTAGAAAAATGACTAAATAAATTCATCAAAGAATCTTGTATAAAGGATTCAACAGAGTATTTTATTCCGGACCCCGCAATAAAAAAAATCTTGGCTACGCCCTGATCACATTGAATATAATTTCTCTTAAATACTCCATTCGTCCCTTATTATAAGACCCTTTCAACCGTTTCACACAGTTTAAGAAAAGTTAGTTAATGTATTGATCTTTTAAAAAAAAATAATAGTATTCCAAATATAACCCTATTTAAAAGTCACTATATTTTAAATACATTAATTGTGACATACTGGAAGACAACAAAAGTCACTTTCCAATAGTGTAGTTGGGCATGTAGGTAAAACTTTATTAATTATTCACACTTATCAATATGGGAAATAAAAAGAGTTGAATATTAATGAAGGGCAAGTATGGAAAAAATTATTGTTTTACCTAAAAATTTGCAAAGGGTCTTATATTAAATGACACTCAATTCTTCTAGAAGGGGTCTTATAAATAGGGATGGAGGGAATACAATTATAGAAATATAATTTCTCATATTTATAAATTGCGAGAAGATAGTAAAAGTGAAAGCCACCCGAGTATATAAGGTATGAATTTAATTATTATACACCGTCAATGTAAAACAATTTTACACAAATATCCAATGATGTGTTGTCACATCATTTAATGAATATGACATCTCATGTATTTTAAACTCATTAAATGATGTGTCAATCCAATGCACCATTGGATGACTATGTAAAATAACTTTGCACTAATGGTGTATAGTTATTAAACTCATAATTAGCCTTTGGGGAAGGAGAAGCAAACTGGGAACTGAAAAATGAACCCATGAATAATTGGAATACACCAAGGCAAGGTATGATATGATGAGGACAAACAGACAACTAGGAACCCACCAAATTAAAATGCAAATCAGAATGTTATCCCAAACAAAACCAAACCCCATTCTCTTCTTTTCCCATACAATCAAGTGCATCATGGTAAAAAAATATTAATATAATTCTGTCTCTTCTCTTATTTGATTAAGTGAAAAGTTAAAAAGATAATCTTACACAATATTTAAGGGGAAAAATATGTTTGGTAAGAGTTACACGATATTTGAGGAAAAAATAATGACTCACTCATCCATCTTATATTTCTCCAATTTCTCCCTTTTTAGGGAGATTGAAAAAACAAATGTGGACCATACCTTTTTCGTTCTTTAACTCTATATTCTGTCCTCAATTAAAGGAACTCGATCTCCCATTTTTCCCCAACTCTCTATCTATCTCTCTCCCGGATCATCACCAAATGCTGATAAACATTGATAATTTTCAGTGGGGATACCAAGTGATGTCCCCAGCAAGTTAAAAGCAATAGCAGGTTTTGATTGTCCATCACGCTGCCTATAGTAAAGGTGCGTGACAGAGTCAAACCATTGCTGCATACATATATACCTGGAAGTGGAAATTGGAGACAATCCCATCTCAGTGCCATCACTTCCTGCAGAAACACAATTAATAATGCAGGAAACCTGCTCCGTCCAACCAGTTCACCATTTACTACATATGCGAAAAAGATGCACATTATAAATGTACACTCTCACCCTACTCAGTACTCATTTATAGAAGAACATCACTGACATGACACGTTGCCTCTTTCTTTGAATAAGAAGAATTGCATAGTAATAATAATTATAATAATATCATAAAAATAAACCATTTATTTGAATGCTCAATAAGATCAAATACCTTAAGTCATTCACATATATTATAGATATGATAGATAATATTAATTAAGAAATTCTATAATCACAGATTGTAGAATTTCTTAGTCCAGGGCTTATATTGGGTATTGATGGATACAATCAGCCCATGGCCCCTTATTGGACTCTCCAACTAGAGGCCTAATACACTTCCAAACTAAACTAATGCACTTTGGTCCACTTCCCATTCCAAGTTGCCAAATCTTGTCACCTTTCTTCACTCTTTCCTTGGCCTCCAAGTAAGCTAATTCGTACCACAGTGAGGAAGAAGACTGGTTTCCAAACCTGTGCAGTGTCATCAAAGCTGGTTCAATATCTTTCTCTGCAAGTTTCAACCCTTTTCCTACTTCTTTTATCACTGGTTTCCCTGAACAGGGCAAGCAGAAATGTTGTATCACTGTCTTAAAATTTGGCTCATAAATTTCCCCAAACTTGATGGACCTCTTCTTGATCACAGAAACCCCATACCAAAACATCTCTGAAAGGGGCAAGATCTCAGAACCCAAGACAGAGATGTTTGCACGCAGAGTTTCACCAGCTACCTGAAGCAAGTCACGCGTCAGTGTCACCCCAAGTTTCCCTTCTGAATCTTCTTCCCTTATGGCAGAAAAATAAGCCTTGTCATCAAAAGCCCTCTGGGTTCTACGTGTCCTAATCAGCTTGTATTTTGCTGATTTACTTGCTTCTTTCTTGTTTGAGAGCAAGATTGCTGCACTTCCCATCCGAAATTGGCAGTTGATCAGCAACATGGACCGTTCTTTACCTGAATACCAACCTGTTGACAAAATCTCTGTGCTGAGAACCATGGCATTAGAGTTCTTGTGAACTTTCAGAAGATTCTGAGCCAAATCAACACAGAGGGCACTTGCACTGCACCCCATACCAGAGACATTATAGCTCTTGATGTCACTCCTCATAGAGTATTTGTTAATGACAATAGAGGTTAAAGAAGGTGAGGGACAAAAACCACTGCAGTTTAGGATAAGTATGTCTATATCATGGGGTGAAGTATTGGTTTTTGCAAAAAGATCATCTATGATAGGGAAAAGAACCATGTGCACCTCTTTGATGGATTCATTATGATGGGTCTTTGGAGGAATGTAGTGCAAGGCAGGGGGAAGACAAGTCTCTTCACTATGTCCTGAAGAATGGAGAATTTTGGCCATGAAAGCTAAGCTTTCACTGTCAAAAAGTTCAAACTTGGAAGCATTTTCTAGAAAGGTTGCGAAAGGCACCCTACAACAGCTTGGTGGTTTGAGACATGAGAAATCCACAAGGTACATAGGAGAAGGCTTTGAGAGGAAGTGTTTCAGAAGGGAAAAGAGAAGGAGACAACATGGTAGCAGAAAATGGAACATCAGTTCCCGGTTTTGCACAAGTAACAACACTTCAACAGTTGTCACAAGTAAGAAGGTACAACACCATAGAAAATTCGAGAGTTTTGGTAAGAGAGTGGTTGCATGGATGCAAGGGACATGGTTTTGCTTGGAAATGGCTTCCATTATCTGGTTATTGCAGGAATGGTGGTGATAAAAAGGTCTATATATACAATAAGTTGAGCTATAAAGAGATGGTGTAAATAAGGACAAGGAAGAAAATAAAGTATCTGACAAGGGAGACTTTTTAGTTTCTACTTCCTTCCTCTAGGTGTTCTAGTGAGGGGAGGTTTAGGAGAAATTATTAGATGGCCCGGACCACCATGTCATTCATGGTCCCGACCAATTAACATTTGACACATAAGAAAAATTGGTCGGAATTAAAAATAAATTCATGGTCAGACCATGAATTTTGTTTCTGTGTCAAATGTTAATTGGTCGGGACTATGAATGACGTGGTGGTCCGGGACCATCTAATAATTTTTCGAGGTGTAGAAATTAGAGGGAGTTATTGCCAAATAGAATTAATGGTGTGTTAGGTTTACATTTAAAAGAGTAATGCAGAAGTTATTTTCAATAGCGTTTATCAAGAAGATATTTTCAATAGTGTTCATTTAATTTTTTTTTTTTAAACCATAGGTATCCTCTATTACCAGGGGTAATTCTATTTAGTGCTTGGTCACAGTTAAGCTCCTCACTCCTCCGAATAATGTGTTTAGTGGAGATCGAACCTGAGAGCTATTCTCACAATCTCAATCTGTGTTGCTAACCGAGCCACAACTGATTTTGAGTAAACTAAATACACACTAAATTATGGAATACAACCAACATTAATGGTTGAAGTGGTTCATAAAATAATGTAAAATTCTAAAATAAATAAATATATAAATTCCTACTATATTTTAATGGCAACGGTCAAAACTCAAAACGGTAATAGAAATTTCCCGTAAGAAAAAGAAAAAGACCACTCTAGCCTTTTAGTTTGTTCATATTTTGATATGGTCATACTAGAAAAAGTGTGTGATTGGTTATTGGTTGGGGAAAAGAGATCACAGTCCGGTTCTGAGAAATGGATATAAAGAAGCATTGTGTCACCTGATTCATCAATGAATTGGCTGACATTTTACAGCGAAGGGGTTTGCAGGGTTTTCCCATGGCTTGGCTTGGCTTGGCTAGGCTGCAGATATATACAGAATAAGAAATGGTGACAAATTCCAAAAGGGCGTTTGACGTTGGGCAACACTAATTGAGGGTTGAAGTTATTGTATCCTACATCAATTTGTGCCAAAATTACAACAATTGTGGCCTTATCTAAATTTACAGAAGAAATAGACAATACATGGTAAAGCAGTGTTGATATTTCCTTTTTGTTTTCCTTTCCAAAAAATATTTAGCAAAGCCCAGTCCCCATCATTACCGGCATTGATATGGGCTGGACTATGGAAAAAGAAATCCCAAGCACTTGGCCTAATAAATTGTTACGACAAATGTGCTTCTCTGAACGCATATATGTTTATTTATACTGATTTATTTTTCTATTTTAAAATTGACTTGAATATATTAATGGGAATCCGAATTCATTCAAGCGGTAAATATTTAATTCCTTCCAAAAGATAAGTTTAAAGTAAATGGATGACCATTCCATCAAACATAAGAGGAAAATTAAAAATTGATTCTTAATAAAATGTGTGTATACGTGATTGTTAAGGCTTGGACAGTTGGATTATTATAGCTAGGCATTTAAGAGACAAGCTCGGTAGACAGGGCTTGTTGCAGAAGACTGTTCCAACCATGTGGAAACACTTGGGAATTGGGATGGAGAACAAATATGCCTCGCCCAGGGCCCAAGTTCCCAATCTCTGAAATCCCCCTACACTTATTTTCGGTAATGAATTTTTCCTTTAAAAAAACAAATGTTATTACAGCTTAGAATTGTTACTAACACACTTTTCTGAGCACATTTATTGTGATTGATTGAACATTTACGTGTGTGTTTGGAAATACGTTAGACACGGATTCCAATTAGGCACGGATTCCAAAGCACGTTTAGGCAGAAGCTACCACTGATAGTGTTACTGCAAACATGGATCCAAGACCATTTTAACGTGATTCCAACCACACTAATAATTATCATCAAATCAAATCATATGAGTCTCATTATATATGTGGTGGGACTCATGTCACTAAATGTAAACGAGTTAAAATATTCATAAACTATTTAGGTTTAACTTTTTAAATACTCCATAAAATTGATTTATTTAATTAAATCAACAAACTCAAAGTTAGGGTTCATTATTTAAATAAGTGAAGTCCAAACTTTGTAAGTATAAATTAATAGCTCGTGAATAACCCACTTATTTTATATATATATATATATATATATATATATAAAAAAAAAGCTTAACAAATCAAGTTCAAATGTTTTGTTCAACTCAGCTCATTTACACGCCTACATGTAATATTTTGACTAATCATATTTATTGAGTAAAGATATATCCCATGGGATGATTAAAGAGCCATTTATGGAGCCACAGTTTAGTTCAAAGCCAAGTGACTAAAGTTCTTAAATCTATAGTGACTAGAAGTAAAGGGCGTCCCCCTTAAGAAAGGAATACTTCTAAAGTTGATGAAATTGTGAAGAAGAGGGTGGCAAGTAGGGGTGTTCAGGATCCGGTCCGTCCATTTGACCCGTCCTACTCGGGTCGGGTCTGTTCCTGGCTTATAAGAAAGAATAGAACCAAACCGGGTCTCATTTTTTGACCTGGCATCGGGTTGAGGACGGGTTCGGGTTAACCTTCGAGTTACCCAGCCCGTCCTTTATATATAAATATAATATTAATTACTTATGATTTTCTATTATATAAAGTCCAAACCTTTTTTTATTACAGATTGGGTTTTTGCGTCTAAGACTCCTCTATTTACCTTTAAAAATACATTATATACATAAAATTATATAGTGATATAATGTTATTCTTGGTTTAGTAATGTCCCAAGCTTTAAAAAAATAAAAAATATCGCATACATTAAGAGATATTTTATTGTATACAATATATTTATTAATTGTATGAACTATTTTCTTTTGAACATTGTTATAAGATCATTTCATGATTATATTTAGCTTATATATCGGGCCAACTCGGTCCTGTCCTACTCAGAACCGGTCTTACTTAGACCCGCACATCATTGGGTCTCTTCGGGTCTATGGACGGGTTCAGGTCCATAGAATTGGCCCGATAAAAAATTAGGGTCGGGTTAGGGACAAGTGAAACTCGTCCCAACCCGTCCCATGAACACCTCTAGTGGCAAGGAAGAAAACCAAATAAATAGCAAGAAAAGAAAAGTAAAGGTTATCAAAGTAAAAATGAGGTGATCTCTAGATTTTCATATTCTTTTTCTTTAGTTGATCATGATAACATGGATGTCTAATTTTACATATTTAATGACAGGGATTGTGTACAGTTAGAATCCAAGAAAATGAAAATGAAGGGTTTTTGAGATCCCAAATTTATGATGAGATTGTCACACAAGAGAGTGTCCATGGATATGGTACCGTAAACAATCTAACTCCCTTCAATCCTAATCAAGAACCTATTGGTGAAGTAAATCAGGTGCAAATACAGAATTCAATGTTCTTTATTTTTATTTAAAAATTCATATTATGGAAATAACTTATTTAGTATATTTCCTTGTAGCTCCTACATTTGTTTCTCAAATCATAAACCATATATAATGTTACCTATTTTGAACCTATACATGTATTGGTTTCTTTATTGTGTGACAATATGATCATATTTTAATATAAAATCACCAATTCTTTTGTTCATATGTGCTTTGTGCGGGCACAACACCATGTGAATGACAAGCCATCACCATAAAGATGATAGAGACATGATATGAAGGATCAGCCTTCATTATAAAGACATGAAACAACCACTATTTTCCACATGAGAATCACAGTTATATGTTATTTTCTTATACTTTGTTGTGGTTGAAACATATGTTTGCTTTTACAGTTATTTGAATTTTATTTTGTACTGCAATTTTAATAATTTTTATTTGGAAGGAATTTAACTGTACTGATGTTAAAAGAAATTTGTTTTCATTATTAATCACATGGAAATTTGAAGTACAAAAAAAATCTATTTTCAATACATTTAATATTCAAATATTACAAAAGTGTAAATATAATAGCAATTTGTGCATGACATACACATAAGTTATAGTCTAAATAGAATGGCAATATTACTTATGTTATCTCTACTATGCATATCTGATACAATGACAATATTATTTATGCCCAAAACAATCCAATCTTCATTACGGTATACTGCAACGACGGACCTTCATAGTGACATGGGGAGCCATGGATCCCCAAACCTTTTTCAAATCTTTTTACATATATATAACATACTTATCTAATAATTAAAAATATTTATATTTTTAGTTTTCAACCATGTAAATTCTCATACTATCTTAAGTAATTTTTAAAGATATTCTATAGTAATATTTATTCAATTGGGGATAATTTTATCTATATAAACATTATTTTAATGGTTAAATTTGTTTTAATATTACTTTATAAGACTTAATTTCAATTTTGATCCCTTTAGTATGAACCATGTGTAATTTTATCCCATCTCAACTCTCAAGTATATTTGAGTAAATTAAGTCTCTTTACTTTTAAAATTAAGCAAATTTTATCTCTCAAACAATGATTTTGTATCAAAAACACTCAAATAATCACCTTTTACTTAACATCTCCTCAGATAATCATCTTAATTTCACTTACAAAATCATTCAAATTTTATTAAATTTCTATTAAATTTTTTACCGTTGAACCTTCAAATTTATTTCAAATCTCAAATCTATCGTGACCTATCAAATATTTGGATTGAAAATGAGAATTTAGGTTAAGGGTTTTAAGTAAAAAACAATTGACACATAATCAAATTTACTTAATTTTAAAAATTAATAGACTTAATTTATTAAAAAATAGCTTGAAAAAACAAAGTTGCATATAGTCTAAATTAGAGGGATAGAAAATGTAATTCAATCTATGATATTATATATTTATTTATTTATACATTAAAAATTTATTTCGGCTCCCTTTAATATTTATTCCAAGTTCCGCCACTGGTATATTGTCTTCATCTGATACATATCTGACAGTATTATTTAGGCCCACAACAGTCCAATTAATCTTCATTATGGTTGACTGCCTTCATCTGATACACATCTGACAGTATTATTTATGCCCCGTCCAGTGAAGAGATTTGAACACATTAACCACAACTTTAACATCTATTCTGCATTCTTTTGAGCAATTGGCCCATCTGTCTACATCTAAATTTTAAAACGATACAGTGAGCAGTTGGCTCTTTTGTCAAATTAGTTGCATGGTGTCCCTACAGTTTATTAATATTCTCAGTTGCAGGAAGATCACCACTTTACTTTACTTGGATGGATCTGCATCTTCTCATGAGAATGAATGAATGTACTAGGTTCCCAAATAGAATTGATAAAGACAGAAACCAATAAAGAATTAGTTAACTAAATTTATAGCTTTAATCAAAATGAGTACAACTTCAACTACATTATATCTCTGCAGTTTATTAATATTCAAGTTGTGGTGTCAATATTAAAGTTGCAGC